>MVAI01000239.1:0-26583 GCA_014825565.1 Phaffia tasmanica | reverse complement strand
AGAAGGATGAGATGAAGATGAAACATCTCGACGACTCATGACAGAAAGGCAACTAACAAGAGCAGCACAATACAGGACGACAAAACCAATGGAAAACCAAGACCAAACCCAAGAACCAGAAGGAAGGAAAAGGAAAGACAGAGGGAGGAAAGCGCATACGGTAGCGTAAGAATGAGTCTGAAAGATGAAAGTAAAAGACGGAAAAAGTTAGCCAAAAAAAAAAAACGGGAAATTAAAAAGAGTGGGCGAGACCTCGATGATTTATCTACAGTGTAAGGAAGTATAGAACGATGGAACGTTTGAAGACAACCAAGATGGAGGAAAATAAAAATAGAGACGACAAACTACAAGATAGAAAACCAACAACAAAGACCAAGAAAGGAGATATAATGACAATGAGGAGAATAGAGGAGGTAACCCGTGGAAGACAAATCGAGACGTTAAAGAGACAGAGAGACAGAGAGAAATCAAACGAGATGCAAAAGGAGAGATAGAGAGATTGCTCGTCAGAAAAAACGGAGTCTATAGTTGTTGTTCAGAGTTATGTGATAAGAAACAATGTCGAGTGGGATGAAAATGAAAAAAAAAAAAAATGAAAAAAAAATGAAGAAACTGAACGGCCAAGAAGTATACGATCGTAACAAGAACGTGAAGAGAAAGAGGAAATCGATAGACTTGATCCGGCAAGCAGGATATTCAATTTACACGATCGCTCACATGTAGCTAGACCCACTAGACTTGATCTCTGGAGAATGCTCGTCAAACTCCCAGATTCCTTTGGGGGCCTGCCATGAAGCAGGGGAACCACAGTAGGATTCCAACTTGCGCTCTGTGGGCAAGCTCGATGGCTGGTTCTCCAGCAAAGTCCACAAGTTTGCCAGGTCATGCTCTTGGGTGCCCCCAAGATGACCAGGACTTTGTTCGGACACAGAGGAATCTCTTCTGAAAGGAGAGATATCCGGTTGGATGTCCGTCGGCCGGACGGCGTAAGTTTGAGAATCAAACATGAACTGAGTCATGTCGACATCGGGCAAGACGGTGGGTGTATGACAGCTAGAATCTGAGTAGGCCGGGAAGGACGAATACTGGAAAGTTGATCCAGTAGATGACTGAGGGGAAGGATGGGTGGAATAAGCCGGTGGTTGGATCCTTGGGAAACCCATGGCGAACGGAGTGGGTGCTGGATAAGGTTCCAGGTCCGCGTTCGAGACCGATCGGGGCACAGCAGGCTCCGGGTAATTCCTCAAAGAGATTCGGGATGGAGCCATGTGCTCATTCTTCATTAAACATATGGACATTGCGATTAGCATGATATCGACGAAAACAAGAATCGATGAAAAAAGAACCGACCATTGGAACATTTGACTGAGAGTCATTCGAGGCCGATTCCGCCGATGGAGATGGTCCCTGGTGCATCTGAGCCGGATGAGGCACGACCCAACCTCCGAAGCGGAGCTTTTCACCCGGGTTGACCCAGTAAGGCTCTTGCGGCTGGTTGTTTTCTTTCTTGCGTTCTGGGGAGGCGGCGCCAGACGACTGAGACTGCTTCGCTGGTTGATCGACAAAGTTTCTTCCGATGGGAGTATATCGAGTTTTGGCTGACCCCTTGGGCTTACTGGTGGCATCACGTGTACCAACCGTGGACTTTCTCGTCCGTAAGCCCCTGGTAGACGCGGGAGGAAGTTTCGTCAAAGGAGGAGACGACGGCGAAGGAGGTCGAGTTTCCTCGGCAGAGGTGCTCTTAGAAATTTTTTTGACTGGGTGGAAGCGATACTCAGGGTACATGATCGTATGCTGGATTCGTGAAAATAAGACGGATAAGCGAACGGCCGAAAGACGCGAAACAAGAGTAGGATTGATAATGAACGAACCTCCTGTTTCTTCACCGCACTGAGGTTATCATACATCTTCTTGATCGCCAACGTCTCGTTTTTCCATAAGAGTGAGATCAGTTTAGACACATCCGCCTGGGCGCATGGAAGGCCGTCGTCTCCTTGTTTGACTAAGCCCTTGTCAATCCCCAACGCCGCTGCTTCGGTTAGCACAGTCTTTGGCATCTCAAACTCTTGGCCGCTCTCCTTGGCAGACTTGATGGCTTTGATCATGTCTGATCGATACAGGATCCACGAACTGAATGAAAAACAAGGAGAGATAAATAAAGGGAAAGGAAGATGAAAGCGATGGTCAAGGTCAGTGTGAGGAACGTTTGTTTGTCGGTTCGTTCAAGAACAAACTTAAAAAAAGCTCGCTTACTTTGGTGGCCTCGGGATCTTTGGAGGACCAGAAGACTTGGATTCCTTTTTGGAACCAGACAGTTTAGAGTTCAGACTAATCGGCGGCTCGAGAAGTTTGGAAGACCGTCGTCTTGATATCGTCAAATTCGTCTTGGTAGGAGGAGCGGAGGCGGGAATGGTAGGAGTGACCGGCTCGGGTGACAATTCTGTTAAAGCGGGGAACTGATAAGAAGGGAAACGAGGTGAATCCGGAACAACGGATACGAAGGTCGAGGGCTTTTGTTTGGAGCATAAAGATTTGTCACTTTGCTCGCTATCAACCGATTGGGCAGCTGTCTGACGTCTGAACTGTGCGGCCTTGACGTTCGGCGGCCGAGGAAGGGACGCGCTGGAGAAAGAAGGATAAATAAGACTTCCGGGGGAACTTTCGGCGTCCGATTCAGAGGATCTTCTGGAAGGATCGGCAATGTATGTCGGACTAGGACCCTTTTTGAGCCAAAAGACGATCGGCACAAAGTGGGCATCAGATTGGGAAAACTGGGTGACCGGAGGGATAAGAGGATAGAGTTCAAAAGAAAGCCAGACGAGTGAACTTACCGACGACAGACCTCTTCGAACAGCCTCGCTTTCGAGCAAGCTCTGCAGGTCGCGAGCGGGTGATGCCCGGTTTATCCAAACATCCAACGAAGGGCCGGTCGTGCTCGAGGCTGACGATTCGGGAGACGATCCTGAAGGAGAAGACTCATCCAGACTATCTGCCGTGGGAGGAGTAGTATCGGCGAGGGCAGCGTTGAAGCTCGGAGTCCATGGGGAGAACAATGGAGGGAAATCGACAGGAGCCGAGTGAAGGACGGTACCGGATTCTTTTGAATGAATCAAGCTGAGATTCTTGACATTCTTGTTGCGCATCCTGTTGGCGGAGAGAATTGATTCCATGTTGGGATAAATGATTGGGCCGAAAGGAAGTAAAGTGGCAAGATGCAGATGCAAAGGGGATTGAAGAAAGAGAGAAAGAAAACAGTTGACAAAGTCTGAGAGTGGGACGCCTAGAGCGATAGTATGGCGTCGTGGAGAATAAGATGCAGGGGATGTGAGAGTATGCGATAGTATCCAGTATCCAGTATCCAGTAGGAAGTGGGAGGTAGGAAGGAAGTAGTAGAAGGATGCGAGATAATGCAGAACACAGATCGATGCAAAGATGACCCAACAGATGAAACCCAAAGAAAGAGAAAGGAAGGGACAGAGAAATCAAGAAGGGAAGAAGGGTGAGAGAAGGAGGAAGAGAAAGGGAAGAACAAAAGAAAAAGAAGATGAAAGAAGCGGTCGAGTGAGTATTAATATAGTAATAAAACTCCAGCGCTTCTCTCCTTCTTGCCATCGGTCTCTAACAAAAGAGCGGATGAACGGGTCGAGAGGGTCTATGGGCCATAAGGGGAATGAAGAAAGGGACGGAGAAGAAAAATTAAATAAAAAGAGCGCATATAATTAATATCGATCGTTGGCGATGTGTCTTTCAGCCAGAGAACGAGAGATCGGCAGAGATTAAAGTCAAAGTGATTAACTAAGGTACATGGAGTACACAAGGTACGTAAGGCACGCACGGTAGGCGCATCAAGGCACATCAAGGCACATCAGGGCGGCAGGATAGATAACCCAAACAAATTGGTTGGGCAGGCACGAACGTGAGGCGGTGAAAAAGTGAAGAGGTCAATGAAAAAAAAAAAAAACGGATAAGTGAATGACCCGAATAAAAGCTCTACTCAGTGCTTGTATCCCGACCGATCAAAAGGAAAAGGGGCGATGGATACCTACGCATGAGACAAACAGACAGGCAGGATAATGATGATGCTGATCAGATTAGGAGCGGATGAAGTTTATCTAGGCGTGCTTAGGCCATCTATGCAGTTGATCTTCAGACTGTGCAATAGAATGAGATATAATGAAAAGACAGATGTAAAATCGATCGAAGGGAACAGGCGAGAGGGTAGACAAAAGGAGGAGGGCGAGTGGCAAGCAGCAAGTGGCAAGTGGCAAATGGCGATTGAGAGATCGGACGATAGAACAGTCAGATTAGTTCGTAGAAGCACAAGCAGCAGCAAAAGAGATCCTTGTCAGCCTTGTCCATTCAATCACGTTAGTTGATAGAGGCGCCAATCCAATGGATTTAACGAACGTAGAGATAAACAAACTTCTGTCAACTCTAAACGATCCGACTTTGGAGAGCATTGGAGGGGGAACTCATCGGCAGATCCAGGGAACTAACGTAAAAGGGAGGAAAAAGATAGCGGAGAATAAAAAAGAGAAAGAAAGAAAGGAAAGAAGAAGAGCGCTAAAGACCTAGCCGATCTACTAACCTGACTGCGGTTGAGCCGATAATTCAGCCTCTAATGGGCCGGCTATTGATTATTAAATGATCGACCATGATCAAAACCTTAAGTGCACCGTGCTCCACTCTCCGAAAAAGTTCTGTCAACTCCAACTGATCGGCATAAAGATATCAGATCAATCAACGGGAACCGCTAACCAGCATAGCTAAGAGATGAAATCAGGCTGAAACTATATAAATGTCCGATTGTGCTTACTTAAGCTCTTCTCAATGCACAGCAATCTAAAGACGAAAGGCCAGAACGACGTGTATGTTTATCATCACTTCATAGTGCTTCACGGTTATCATCGAGTTTGATTTACATTTGCAAACCGATCACAAACAATAGCGACATATATACAGAAATGTATAGAGAATCAACAATGGATTATAACCACACCAAAAGAAAGACAAAAGATAACATAGAAGAGATGTGAGAGTCCAAACCACCACGGCAAATTAGTGCAAGCGCCCCTTCTTCACGTCTAATGTTTGAACGTTGTCCGACTCCCGATCCGACCTTTTCCGACTTATCGGTCCATCGTCTGGTTGTTCTTCATCTTCTTCATCCCCTCCTGGCTCTCTGTCATCACCTTCCTTGTTTTCCGAACTCCCACTTTCGCTCCCACGCCGACCAGATGTAGCTACAGTTCCAGGCCCTCCTGTTGCATTAACTCCTACCCCTATTCCGACACCACTCTCCAGATTACTGCTAGGCTGAGATGTCACAGGCCAATTAAGGCCCGAAGAGTAGTTCGGTTGTGACGGTTGTTGTTGTTGTTGTTGTTGTTGTTGTTGTTGTTGGTTGTTTGGCGACGGCTGGTTTGAGTTAATCTGACCAGCCGCAGCGGCAGCGGCAGCAGCCAATAACATCGGATGACTGTACAGTGGATGTTGCTGCCGGTATTGTTGTTGCGACTGTTGGTGCCCTGCCATCGTCGGCGGTGGTGGGCCAAGTGCGTTCGAGACGAGCAGTGAATGATATTGATTTGATTGATGATAGGGAGTTTGGTTTTGTTGTTGAGAGATTAGATACGGGTTACCTACACCACTACCACTACCACCACCTGCATCGTTCGTCGACCCGATCGGTGCTTGATTGGAAGAGCCGACAGCAGAACTAGCCATAGGCCCACCACCTCCAGGTAAACCTCCGAAAAGACCCATCGCAGAATACAAGGAATCGTTCGGGTTTGGAAACATTGCTTGTCCAGCGGCCGTAGGGGCTAAGGCCCCCGAGTAAGGGTTTGGCTGTCCCATATAGAACGACAACTGAGACGAGGGAGATAAACTAGATGAATCATACGGATTCATTGGCGTCGGCGGTTGAAGCATCCCTGATGACTTTCCGAAACCGTCGGAGAGATTGACGTTTGGGAAGGACGACCTCAAGAGCGACATATAGTTTGCGCTCGGGCCGTCTCCTCCAGGGCCACCGACAGAATGAGAACCACCCAATCTACTACTCTCGTCGTTGCCTGCATTACCGCTACCCTCTCCTCCCCCTCCTCCTGCTCCTCCTCCATGGCTTTGTCCGTTCTTCCAATCTCGAAGTCCATTGATGCTAGCCCGGTTGTTCCCGCTCAATCCACCATCGAAACCTGTCTTTCCAAATTGATCGGCTGACCAGTTCTGGGGAAATGACCCATTAAGTCCGTATCGGTAGTCTCGTTGCTGTTGTTGTAAAGGAGGCGCATACATATTGGACCCCTGGTTGGGATTGGTTTGAGTAGGGGGGTTGATAACGGATGAGAGTAATGAACGGGGTATCTGAGGCGAAGTCGATTGAGCTGGCTCTAGTCGAGAAGAATCAGATTGGGTTGACCCACGCTAAAAAGGAAAGTTGAAGATAAGATAAAAATATGATTCCCAGTCAGCTGGTGTTTTGATTTGGACAATATGAAACCTCAAAGAGTCGAGGAAAATGCATGTTTAGACAATCGGAAGACACACCCTATTGAGAGCTTCTGCAATCTTCCTTGTCTTGGCAGACGATGACGATCCAGACGTTGCCGTCGGTATCGGCTTGACGACCCCTTCGTCCTCATCTTCGTCACTCGGAGCAAAGTCATCCGTCGCTGCGGCAGCGGCAAACTCCGAGGGTGACTTGTGATCGATCGTTCCGTTATACTACGAACCAGGACATGTGAGAAACAGAAAAAACAAGATAAGATAGTTCAAGATGAAGTGAAATGTCAGTCCGATCGGTCTATGAAAGTTCAAAGAGCCTGTGTTGTCTGGCCCAATACAAGACGAGAGAAAGAACTGTCGTTCACGATGATAGACAATCTCTCGGCCAAACGATCGGCTCAAGGCCGTGGTCCTGAAATAGAACAAAAGGAGAGATCCAAAAAAGGAACAGACCTCTGTGTACTTGAGAAGGAGGTCTTCGATATTCCGACTGCTAAACTCGAAAAGCTTGCCATTGTGGCCGAAAACAATAACAGCCACCTACAATGAAGGTAGAAAGGCATCGACCAAAGTAGAAAAGCAATTCTTGGTTAGATACCGAAAGGCTATAACTAGATATCAAACTGGGAAGAACCTCATATTGGTACATACGTCTGCCGAACAAAGCACACTGAGTTCCCAGGCCTTGAAGATGAAGGAAGAACAAAGAAAAAACAGATGGTAAATGTCTGGATGGAAACCGAAAAGAGAAGGTTGAGCTAAATGAGTGAACTTACCTTCTTCATCAACCCAGCTAGCTCAGCAAAGGCAGAGAAGGAACAGGAAGAGGCGAGATAAGAATAGATGTGTCGAACCAAGCAGGGAAAAAAAAAACATCCTACAAGATTTGAATCCCACACATACCCTTTCGTTTGAGAAACGTAACGTTTCGATTTCGGTCATCGCTCAGACGCTTGATCTCGATCTTCTTCCGTCCCATATTGTATTGAATGCGACCTGGATTGTTTCAATCATCGCGGGCAAACGTGAAGGGATAGAAGAGTAAGAAGAAAAAAAGACCGAGGAAGAGATGAAAGCGAGGCCAAAAAAAATTATCACAAGGGCAATGAATTCAGCTTAAACTCAAACAAGACAAGAAAGATCTAGGTTGACCCATCTGGTCTAATAGTCATTGATGGATGGATGGATGGTATGCGTACTGTATGATCAGGTCCCGTTTCTGTTTCTAACAATTTTTTTTAGGCAATGGAGGTCTTGGCAAGGTAAAAATAAAGTAAGCGGGATACGTATAGAGACAAAAAGAGCCACAAATAGGTAAGGGCATATTTGATATAAATTTGATTTATCTTCGGAGCGTGTTCGGACCACCTAACGTTTCGGTTCTATCTATCATCAGAAAATCACTAAAAATGCATTTATCAACCTAGAGAGGACTGTCGTCACATTGGGAAAGTCTAAAGAGAAGACAAAAGAGGCGATTGAGTTCGTTCATGATGAGTTAGAAATGGCCGTCACAGTGATGATCTGCGCATAAATTTTGGAGGAATCCTTTCAAATATCAAACATCAAACACTTACTCATACCGCCCGAGACATGAATCATCTACAGACCAGCCATCTTGAAAGTAGTTAACGAACATCAGCATAGTCTTTCTGATAGATCTCTTAGAACATTTCGGACACCCTTGTTCCGTAAATTGGATTCATCCTGACATCATCGATGGCCCTTTCTTCATTAATGTAATCCCAAGGAGGCCGAACTGTTTAATCATTAAGCGAAGTAGATCATTGACCCAGAAGTGTCTTGTCCTTGTAAGATGGTGTCTTGCTGACTAAGCAGAAAAAAAATCTGGTTAGGTTTATGATTTTTTGGCTCTTTTTCTTTTACTGGTCTGAAATGTTCAAGAGCTAGGACTGTTCATTAACCGATACCAGCATCTACTTGGGCTTCGGTCTCTATCTTCTAGAAATCAACTAATACACAAATCTAATCATGAGTTCCTCTCCAAAGACCGTAGGAATACTCGGTGCGTCCTAGCTCACTCTTCGCTACCCTTGCAGCTAGAATGATTGTAGCATACTTTGGAAGCGTTCGAAAAATACCGTTGTTTTAAGAGCCTGACCGGTAGCCTGTTCATCAACTTTGTTCTTTCTCCATTCCTCTTAACGCGTCACTCTTTCTTTACCCAGGTGGTGGTCAGCTCGGACGAATGCTTGCACACCCAGCTTCCCTTCTGTCCATCCCACTTTTGATTCTTGATGCTGGATCACAAACACCCGCCAAACAAGTCATTCTTCCGCCTGCTGGACACGAAACTCATATCGATGGCCCGTTCAACTCATCCCCTCACATCAAGGAGTTAGCCTCCAAGGTCGACATCCTTACCGTCGAGATTGAACATGTCAACGCCGATGTCCTAGCCGAGATCGAAGCTGAGGGCAAGGTTGAGGTGCACCCAAGCTCAAAGACTATCAAAGTCATTCAGGACAAGTACGAACAAAAGAAGTATCTCATCGAGAACGGTGGGGTAGACGTCGCAGAGTTTGTCGGCGTCGAGCGGGATGAGAATGATGCGTCGGTGGTGGAAAAGTCTATCTCGGAAGCTGTCCAACGTCTTGGCTTGCCCCTTATGTTGAAAGCTCGAACGCTCGCTTATGATGGCAGAGGAAACTACGTTCTCAAGGAGCTTTCCTCCACCGCCATCAAAAATGCTCTCGACTTTTTGGGCGACCGACCGCTTTATGCCGAAAAGTGGGCTCCATTCGATAGGGAGATTGCCGTCATGGTCGTGAGGACGACAAGTGGGGAGGTCAAGAGCTATGATCCGGTAGAGACCGTCCATGAAGACAGCGTGCTCAGGTTGACGCTCTGCCCGTTGCGAGCTAACAGCGGACGAGAGGTCAACAAGAGGGCAAAGCAGTTGGCAGAGAAGGCGGTCGCATGTCTGTCTGGAGCCGGAATCTTTGGTGTCGAGATGTTTTTGATGCCCGACGGTGAGTGACGCATACTAAATCCATATATCTTGCTGTTTTCGTATGTTAGCTCTCTTGGTGATAATCTTACAAATCTCTGTGTTTCGTTCGGTATCATCTAATTCCTTCCTAGGCTCTCTGCTCATAAACGAAATCGCTCCTCGTCCTCACAACTCTGGCCACCACACTATCGAAGCCTCGCACACATCCCAGTTTGAGAACCACTTGCGCGCCATCACCGGATTACCTCTCGGATCGACCGCCCTCAAAGTCCCGTCAACGGCGATGATCAACCTGATCGGTCTTTCTTCCACGCTCGATTCTATCAATGCATGCATCTCCCAAGCCCTCACCACGACTGGTGCTTCCGTCCACATGTATGGAAAGACCGAGTGCCGAAAGGGAAGAAAAATGGGTCACATCACCGTCGTCGCCGATAGTGACGAAGAACTTCTTGCAAGAGTCGGGCCTATTCTCAAGCTTTCTCTTCCAGCCCAGTCCACTTTGCCAGAAAAATACTGCCCTATCACTCCTCAGGCAGTCTCGTCTCCGAACCCGTTGGTGGGTATCATCATGGGATCTGATTCCGACTTACCTGTCATGGCCGCTGCCGCTCAGATCCTTCGAAAGTTCAACGTTCCATTCGAGTTGACCATCGTTTCGGCCCACCGAACGCCCGACAGGATGGTCACTTACGCCAGAGAGGCGCCTGCTAGAGGACTCCGGTGTTTGATTGCCGGAGCCGGAGGTGCGGCTCATCTGCCAGGAATGGTCGCTGCATTGACGCCTTTGCCAGTCATCGGTGTACCTGTTAAGGGTAGCGTGTTGGATGGTGTTGATTCACTTCATTCGATCGTCCAGATGCCTGTACGTCGTTCATGTCAAGTTATTATCAACTCATAGTATTGACTGCAACTGACGTCTACTCTTTCTTTTCACTCTCCCTACAGCGAGGAATTCCCGTTGCCACCGTCGCCATCAACAACTCAACTAACGCCGGTTTGCTCGCCGTTAGGATTATTTCTGCTTCTGTTCCCCATCTCATCCAAGATATGCAAGACTACATGGACAGTTTGGAAGCCGAGGTCATGGCCAAGGCAGAAAAACTTGAGACCGTCGGTTT
Organism: Phaffia tasmanica; assembly: GCA_014825565.1. Lineage (NCBI taxonomy): Eukaryota > Fungi > Basidiomycota > Tremellomycetes > Cystofilobasidiales > Mrakiaceae > Phaffia > Phaffia tasmanica. Next base: position 15,978 of record MVAI01000239.1, on the reverse strand, counting down.
CGAGTCTTACTTGGAGGACATGGGCAAGAAAATCTAGTACTGCTGAAAGCGAGTGGATATGTGGGATGTTTTTGGTTTTGTATTTGATTTAGATCTCTTTTCTTCTCGTTGTCCTGTTCTTCTTGCATACAATCGCTAGAAAGCTCAGTTGCTGTCGATACATCGTCCTCGATGTCTGTAACAAGTCAAGCTAGAATGCGGAAACATGACTTTATCATCCTACAACCTATTGAACACATTTGCCTGAAAGGGTCGTGCCCATCCATTATCTATTCTATTATCTATATAAAGAAAAGTCTGAAACGGTCTGTAAATCACAGACTCGACAGATTTACCTTTTGACCACTCCAAGCCTCCCCGTCGGTCAAATCTCCTCTTGATTCAAGATCGACTACCCTGAGCTCTCTCTTTCTCATTCGTTTCACTCTTCGACTTCTATCCTCTTCGTCTCTGTCTTCATCGCTTCCCTCATTCTCGTCTCCCTCCTGGTTTCCGGGCAAACTGAGATGGGTGGAGAGCAATATCTGTTGAGTCGAAAACAGCGCTTTCGACGCCGCTCGAGCGACAGTGGCGTCTGTCTCTGGGTCGTAATGCGCCAAGGTAAGAGCAGAAAACAGATCGCCAACGCCAGAGAAGTACCCGTTAAGCTGAGGGAACTGAAACACAACTGTCTCGACGAGTTTTTCAGATTTGACGTCCCAGGTAGAAGCCACAGAGTAGAGCAATGGATGAGACTCCCATAATCGTTCCTCTTTGTTGGGAAGGGAGGAAAGTTTTTCGATGTATCGTACAGGAGGGGCAGGGAGTAAGGAAGCTGGGAAAGGGACGGCAAGCTTGAATGAAGAGATGATGATATGCGGGATCCGGTACGTCTTGTGAAGGGATTCTAAGAGCTCTCGAAGACTTTGAGGAGTGGTGATTTGTTGAGAAGCCAGTATTCTTTTATGAGGTAGGAAAAGAAGCCAGGGGCAAAGAGCGTATTAGAAAGGCATCGCAGAATGAAAGCTCATGTGAGAATGAACGCAACATACTCGGCTTCAAACTGATTGGGTGTCACAATAGTTGCCAAAGGGAGGAGAGATCTGTATATCGGAATCACACTCTCAGCCACGTAGAGTGTGCCATGGTCGCCCATGACCGCTTCATAAGAGGAGATAGGAGATAGGATGCCATTGTCAGTTATGAGGCAAGAATAGCAGATCAGAAAATGACTCGAGCTCACGATCTAGTAAATATATCAAACGGTCTTTATTGGATACCTCTCTTTCTTGGATTATGAGCTGAGCAAGCTGTCCGACGACCTGAACGGCTTCTCCTCCAGGAATGTATCCTTAATATGTATTTAAAGACACACGGGACGGAAGAAATATGTGTGATGTGTATCAGATTCATAGCAATTCGTTGCTCACAAGATATTAGACAGAAGCAAAATAGTAAATACACTTACCTGTGAGCAATCTCCCGGATTTCAGAAGACCGTTAGACTTTAGCCCGCCAAAGATGGATTCCAAGTCAGCAGCAGTCGTCCGAGTGCCAGCCGTGTGACCATATCCTGAGTAAATTCATATACAATGAGGGTGGAGGAATGAGACAGTCTGAAAATGAGCCATCATCAGAAGGCTGGATCAAGTGAAAGATGAAATCAACTGACCAGTATGATTTGAAAACTGAACAGTATTGACAACATCTACGTTCCAACCTAACAGCTGAAGAGGAAAAGTTGCGGCTTTGTTGCCTATCAAACGCACCGTCCAGGCCAAAGTAGAGAAAAGCCGGAGAAGAAATTCAATGAGTAAAAGATAAGAGACCTGGAATAGCTGATAGGAATCAGCCAACACAACACGAGCAACGAACCGACATAACCAGAGCAGACATGGCTTTGAATACTGAGTATTCTTTTAGCTTCTACTTTACCAGTGGGAACAATGACTAAATTGCCTGAATTGACCGAAAGAGGAGGGACAGACATGACTGAAGAGCACGCTGAGTGTGTTCCGGAGGGAGGGAAGAAGTCGAATTAAGACGTGAACGACTTTGGATGTTTTCGGTCATCACCATATTGACTTTTGGTCTTCATCGCTTTTTCCCGTCGCCTTGCGAATACACCAATACAATCACAGACACTCCTTTTCATTCTCGATAGATATCGCACATATAGACTCCCTCGAAAAACCTGGACAGTCAACTTCACGGCTACCATCCGGACCGGTTCTTTTCTTCCTTCCTTCCTGATTGTTGATTGTAATCAACCACAGGCATCCGACTTCTTGAACTTTCAGCTCCCCGTCAATCTGGAACGGTTCGAACGACAATAAGCCGAAGCATGTCGTCTGAACCATCCTTTCAGATTGCCCTCCCATCTCTGGATGATGATGCGGATGAATCAGAGCAGCTGTTCTCTTATCCTGCCCCAAAATTTGGCCAATCTGGAAGCTCATCACCCTTTGCGTCGTTCGGAGGAGACACCTTTGGGGGTGGAAGCAATGGAAACAGTGGGTTTGGTCCTTCTAGTTACTTGAGTGGGAACCTGCCGGAGCCCTCGTCTTCTGTAAGGAAAGACTCTGCTGTTTCTGCTCAACCGGTATCTTCCTCTTCCCGAGCAATGGCTGGACCTTCAACTGTCGGAAGTCGAAAACATAGCAATTCAGTCGGGTCCGACACTCTGCCCCCACCTCCACCGCTCAAACAGATCACCAAGAAAAGCAGCTTTGGAGCGCTTAGGTCGACATTTGGAGGAGGAAAAAAGGAATTAGCTGCAAGTGCACTAGGTATGCACAAGTCACCATCCGTCGGAGGGTTGAGTAACCCTCCTGCTATTCTAGACTCAAGCGCAGGTTCAAACTATCCTGTCCTGAAGAATCCATTCTCGAGATCAGCGTCCGCATCGACGACTTCCATGCATACTACGAACAATAATCTTATTGCGTCTCCCAATTCACTTGCCTCTTCCTACAATGTTAGCAAAACACGGAAAGCACGCAATGGTTCGGTCGGTCTCTCGAGCTCGTCCATCAACTTCCATCAATCTCGTCCATCGACAACCTCTTCCGGATTCTCTGCCAATCATTCTCCTAATTCCACACCGCCGCCTCCTCTCCCTACTTCTCTGAGGCTACCTCAACAGCACAGACGGACACCTTCTAGTCTATCGATAACAACAAACTCATTCGTTCCGCCGTCCCAATTGGGCTTGCCCCCTCCCAGTACGCCTCCTCAATTTGCTTTACACCTCCTACTAAGGTTATTCCAGGAAGTCACGGCCGGCCACCTCGAGGGCTTGATGAATGCAAACAGATGGCCTCTGGGTAAATCGATGCCAATAATAGAAGATATAATGGGGAAAGGAAAGGACCCTGAGCTAGATAAGGTCCTAGATAGCTTAGGGATGGCGGTCGCAATAAGTGGCAGTGGGAGTAGCGGCCTAGGTAAAGGTTCAAGTGGTAGTGGTGCGAGAAGTAGGGGCGGGCAAGGAGGGATGGGGACTGCGTGGGGTGGAGGAGATGCGAAAGTCGCACTCGACTGTTTAATAAAGTGGAGGAATAACGTATTGGAGGATGAAGTCGGTAGAGGAGCAGTAAGGAGTCATCTGTTAGTCCAACCTTGTTCAAATTGAGTGTTTCTGCGCTCTGATAAGGTTTGAGGAGGGGGTTTTCTTTCTTTCAAAGATTAAATTTGACAATCTGTATTTCTTGCAATGCATAATCTGCTAACAGACCTGGAATTCCATCCTCTGGAGTGTCCGATGCAGCTGCAATGCTCAACGAACGGATTAATGTGAGCGCTTGTGTTCGTTAACGTCTTTCGAGATGGTAAACTGACTCGCAGTTCTCTGTGAGGCATGTCTAGCTCGGAACGATGTATATACTCCTTCGCACTCTCCTGTCCATAGTCCAACACACACCTAGCAAGGAAGTTTTGGGTGAGGCATTGGGTACGAAGATGGAAGATATGCTATGGAGATGGGTTATAAAGGAGAGAGATATGTAAAACCAACTCTTTGACGAATTTTTGTTTCTATAGTCACATTAAAACTCAGATCATTGCTTTTTTCAATCACAGGGAATCCTTGTCTCGTTCTCCAAACAAATTAGTTAACCAGAAGCTTTTGATCGAGCTTTTGGGCGCCCTGGCTAGCATTCGGTTGGTCTGTATCTGTTCTTTCAAACTGCTCAAAATGCTAATTATATGACTTCTTGAATAAACACATCACAGCTTTCTCACTGTCACAGATCGTTTCATAGTTGAGTTAGGAAAAGGATTGAATATAGGGTCAGGTGTCGTCGGTGGAGCTGCATTGAAAAATGAGAGAGAAGCTGAAGGAAGGTTCGAATTAATCGTACGAGCGATGAAATGCTTCAAATTGAAAGTATGTATTTAATCCTCTTTACTGCCAATGGCCAACAACGGATGGCTAATGTTTGTCTCATATGTATCACTTTGTACCTGCCGGTGCTTTCGTTTCTCGGATATGAAGGTTTATCCACCGCAAGACTTTGATGTGGGCGCAGATTTTTTGTGTGACCTTGCCGGGTTCTTTTCTCAAACACATGGAACGACTCTGAAGACAGCGTATGCAGAAACACTTCAAGAACTTATCCATCCTATAGCCAATGTAAGTCTCAGAAGAGAGTTAGATGACTGACTCGCCACTCAATCCTGATCATCCTTGTGTTGCACTGTATGGAAACAGGTCGCTACGGCCGAGGTCAATCATCCAACATGGGCCAAGGCAATCAATATCATTCGTGCGCAAGCCACTAGGATGGCCACCAAAGACAAGTACTGGACGGTTAGCTTCCCCTTGGTGGTAACTGCGTTATGCGTTTCCACCCGGGAAGTTTTCTTAGAGCAATGGCAGAGTTGTCTGAACTTTGCTATTGGAAAAATGAAAGTAAGCCTCTGATTGGGATTGATCTATTTTCCGAAAATGTATGAATACAAATCTTTCGTCTAATTTTGCTACAACTATAGGACCGCATGGCACGCCCAATTATCATCAACGGCATAATGCGTCTCCTCTGGGTCTATCTCAACCGTTGTTCAGGAGAAAGCAGTTCTGTTGTCACTGCTTCTCTCGATTCAGTATTCAGATTCTGCTTCCCTCCTTCAAATCAGCCTACTCTCCAGCCATCAGAAGTCCCTATCGATGTTTTCATCTGCATTCTTCATTTCACCCTTCTTCGTCAGAACGAATACGGCCAGGATTTTGTCTTCCAACTGTTGGCGGAATCTCGTCTATCGGACGGTGGTGCCTCTTCCAAGATTGGCGATGGTATTTTGATGCCTGAAAGAATGGCAATTGCTATCCGCGCTGTTCTTCTCCATTTGTACTGCTTGGAGCATGATGTTAAAACTCCAAGCTTTCCCTCTGTTTGCAGCTTTTCCTCCTTCGTCTACTCCAAGGATTATGAATTCTCGGGGGAAGCTCTCTCTGAGATTGCTTTGACAAAACCTGGGATGACCTCCTTCCTCGACCGGGTTTCCCCCTTGATTGGGACAATCGCACTCTTAGCTGATGGAGAAGTCGGCAAAATGTCTCTTTTTGACGACCAGTTTCACGCGTCTCGGTTGAATTTGTATGAAGGCTTCGACATTACGACTGTTCAACACGGCCTTGTTAAGCTTTCCTACAAGAAATCTCTCAGGCCGACGTTCGAGCTTTTGCGAGCGACATTTGATGCCTGGCCTCGATGTAACCATCTCTCTATTGGGACCGACACAGCGCTCAAGATCCTATGCCGAGGAGTTGCCCATGTTGATCCTGGCGTCGCCTACTCTGCTACTGATGCCATTAGACGGATCGCTCAATCAAAGGGAGCAGCGAAAGACGCCGCACTCACGCTTTCCAGATATCTTACTGTTGGAGACAATGTCGTTCGAGCCAATCAGATAGGGTCAAGAGCATATGAGCAACAGATCGACCGTTTACTTCGACTCTGGGTGGATATACTCTCCTTCTGGACGAGCGACATCCGCAATACTCCTCAGCAAGATCGGGTCGCTGTCAGTCCTCAGGTATTGGCCGAGATCGAATGCTCAGCCTTGTTCTTCCTATCGTCGATCTGTCGGTCCCTTCGAGTGCTCTCCATCTCTGCTTTACGCAAAATATCAGAAATACAGGACCTCTCGTTGCCTGATGGACAGAATATCCTTCGAGCCATAACTCTTTTCGAGACGGAGGGAAAGAATTATGATGTTCTTACGACAGCAATCTCAACTTCACCCTCCCAAACGCCTTCTGATCAAGCTCGGCTAGCCTCTTTCAAGCGTCTCTCACCTCCGGATGTCTTGATAAAGTGGGCAGAGAGCGATAACAACACCGACCAACAGTTTTGGTTCTCTTATTATCCTCACTTCATCAAACATCTCTATGAACAGGTTCCCTCGTCGCTCCTTATCTTGCGAACATTGGTTGGACGCGTGTTTCTTAATTGGAGATCAACCATCTCCACGATCAACGGCCAAGCTAAATCCAGTTTGGCTTCAGCTCCTAATTCTGGCTTCCGATCAAATCTTCCCTTGTCTACAAAAGGCGTGTCGGACTATTATCATCTAGCCGAGCAGTGGAAAATTTACCTGACTATCCTCTGCTCTACAACCGTCAGTAGCGACGGGGCTTCTTTAGTCCTCGCGCCTCCGGTGGCAGAAAGTACATTGAACAGAGATTCCGAATCTGAACGATTAGCGTCTTCTAAAGTTCTCTTCCAGCAAGTTATCTCCTACTTGGGATCCGAAAGCCATCGGTTCAGGGATGCTGCCGTCATCGCCTTGGGTCATATTCCTCAACCAAGCTTGGCTGATCTTTTAGGAAGTCTTCAAAGTGTCACTCGCCACGTATACGACAACGCGCAACCCAATGGCCGTTCCACTCCCGCTCGACGCGTTAGTGAGAGCGAGAACAGTAGTCGAACGTATACTTCTGTCGCTCATGTCTTCGCTCGAATCTCACATCTGATCAAGGATCCAAGGAGTTTGGGTGATGTTAAACTCATGTTAGCCATGTTGGAGTTTGTCCGCCGAACTCATCGATATCTGTTGGTTCGAGAGGACAACTGGAATCTCCACCCTCTTAGGCGATATTTTTGCGGAGTGGTTGAAAATCTGACGGACGGACTCGCAACATTGGACGATTCCTCTCGTTTTTTCCCATCCGAGTTACGGGCTTCTGTCTTCAAGATCTGTGATGAGTGGTGTAATTTGGGACGAAGGGCCGATATAGCACAGGCCCGAGAATCAAGAGTGTTGGTGGCCATCCACGGATCCCTGACTAGCAATGATCGTGACAAAGGGGCGATATTGTCGACGATGTCTAATCAAACAAAGCTGTTATCGAGTGCTGCAGCGGCAGCCATGGCCGCCCTGTGTGTGAGTCTAATCGTTGTTAATCTTTCCAATTTTAGTTCTGTTGATTGATTGTACGAGTCCTTCGTAATTTCAGCAAGGGCCTCTGTTCCCTGTAATAGATCCTGCCGACTCTAGTCGTACCAATATGGAAATTCCTCTTGAGCCTAATGACATCCTGCAATGGATCAGAGGTCTCTTTTCGACACCTTCTTCTGCAACTCACGAAGTAGGACGGTTAGTGGTATGATTGTGTATCTATCAGACTTAAGCCCTCCTCTGATGATAGCACCTTTCCGGGTTTTTGTGAGATAGAAAAGCACTCCGATCGCTGATTCAGCACAATCACGAGCAAGCCTCTTTCATGACTGAAGTCCTCCATCAGTGTTGCTCCGAAGGAGACCAATTTGGACTGTATCGATCCTTCTTCTCTGTACTTGTGGACACCTTGTCCTTTACTCGTCCGCCTGCTCTGTCCTTCGCTCAGAAGGCATGCATGGCTTTGATCAAGCTTGGTCATCCAGATGTGGCCATCCGTCGACGAGCTTATAATCTGGTGGAAACCTTTGGTACAAAAGGCGAACATGAGTTTACGTGGGTTCAACCATCGGTTGGGAGTTCGGCTCCTAACATATATCTAGGAGCTCAACGACGAACTGCAGAAGCTCTCGCTGAGCTTTACCCTTCAGAGGCACCCCATATGCTCGTCGAATGCACTCACAGATTTGCTCGAGTAGATTCCCTCCGGCGCCCGGTATGCTTAGCTATATTACCACCGTTCATGAAAAATCTCGATTTATCCGCATTTGAAACATCGTCTCGGCCTGAGAGTATTTCAAGTCATATACTTCTTTCTAATCTCCTCTTCTTAGCCGTGAAATTCGGAGATAGCCATTCAAACGAAGTCCGCGATATTTGGATCAACCTTGCCTGTGGTCCCATGCCTCATAACTGTAGTTGCATCATCAAGTTCCTCTTCCAACAGTCCGGCCGAAGACCAACCTACGAGTTTCTCGTGCAGGCTCAGCGAATTGTTGCTTACCTCGCTCAAACTTCGATCGCTCAAGCGGTCTACGAGGACCTAGCAAGTTTCATAGAGCCAGCGGCGATGGTTTCTCTCCCAGAAGCAGACGAAGCCTGGTCTGTTCCATCCAAATTATTCATCCCAGACCTCAACACTCTTTTTCCAACTTCCATCCCTATCCCTGCTCTGTCCACCGGTCAGCTGGCTTTGCTCTTTATTGGAGAGGTTATGCTTGAACGAGTCAAACAATCGACTCTCGACCCTCGACTTGCCGTCCTCCTGCACGCGGCTTGCATTCAGATAGATCATCATTCTATTCAGATCAGAGAACAAGTTCAAGCTCTTTTGTTCCAAATTCTTTACTCATGGACATGTGATTCTGTTCACATCGAGGATGAGGACGAACGGGCCGTCGTTCGAAATGAAATTGGTCGCCTTTGGGACGAACGGTCCGAGCTGTTCTGGACTCAAAGCGATGAAGATGTCAAAAATGAGTCTTTGCATGTTCCTAAAGGGATGGAGGTATTTGTTGAGCGGGTTTTGAGTGTGTTAGAACCGTTTTATCCAGAACTTCGGCACGTATGGGGTGCGCTTGCAGTTGATTGGGGTACTGCCTGTCCCGATCGACATATAGCATGCCGGTCCTTCCAAATCTTCCGAGTCCTGAGCCCGGAAGTGTCTGCCCAGATGTTAGCTGATATGCTTGGTCGACTATCGAATACGTTGGCTGATGTGCTGCCGAACAACAACTTGTTCTGTAAAGAGATCATTCTCAGCTTATCCGAGATCGTCCGGTCAATGGGAACGGAGGATCTTCTTTCGTTCCCTCAACTGTTCTGGTGTGTGGCTGCTTGCCTCTCAACCACCGTAGAGAGCGAGTTCTTGGTCTCTTTAGAACTGCTCAACTTGATACTCGAAAAGCTGGATCTACGCGAGGACAACAACGTGGATATACTACTGCAAAATCAACCGGACGATTGGCCAGGGGATGATCTCAAACTACAAGTTATCCTTCTTCCTGGTCTTCGATCCTCTCTCACTGATCAGACGACGTTTGATGTCCTTGCTCAGTTAGCAAAGGTTCATTGTCCTCTCTTGCTTGATATCGATGGTAAGTTCTGTTTTTGGATCTTTGTGATGGAAGTGTAGACCTGACGCCATGTTATCATGTTTCTACTTACTCTTCCAGCCGATCGTACACTGCACATATTTACCGCTATTCTTCCTTGGTGTCTCCATGGAATGGATCAGGATGCGCTCGAGCCTTCGCTCATTGGTCTGGCAGACGACATTAGCGTGATAGCTGAGCAAGAAGGCAAAGTCAGCATCCAACGATTAATGACTTCGTTTTCGAAAAACCGGTTCCGAACCAAAGACGACTTCCTTCGTCAAGCGGTTGGGTGTCTTCGCGAACATTTCCTACCGATAAGCAGTTTCCGAGTGATTGAAGTTCTTCTCGGTCTTTGTTTAAACTCTCGCGATTGGATTCGAGAGAAGACGATGTTAATTCTCAAGCTCGTGTTCCAATCTCCAGAGGCGAAGGAACCTCTGGCGATTCATGGAGCGGAGCTGTTGATGCCGCTTCTCCGATTGCTCAGCACTGAGTTTGCTGCCTCGGCTCTCGAGGTACTCTCTGAACCCATCAACATTCAAGGAGGTCCTGCCGCCGCCCAAGTCATTCGGATGAGCATGACGTTCGGCGCGGTGATGGACGGTCTGACAGACCCTGCTGGCGAGGTGTTTGGCACGCCGCTCGAGACCGGGTGGTGTGTACCCAAAGTGGAGGAACAATCTAGATTAGCGAGAGCGTCTATGTTGGCGGTATTTGATTCGCTAACGATCTCTGGGAATGTTCAGTCTCAAGCGCATTTCAGCATGTTTGCAGAACCAAACACGTTGTTTGGGATTAATAGTTCTCAGCTTTCGTTAGAGTCTTATGGAGGCTCCATGGCCGAAGAGCTGACGCTCGGTCAGTTGGTTGGTGATCTACATAGTTTGAACCAGTAGGTTTTCTTTCTTTCTTTCTTTTATCTCTTGTTCAGTTTTGTTCTTTCCATCGCCTATTTGCCTGTGAAGAGGATGTTAACTCGAACGTTGTTTGATCGTGTTGTCAATTAGATTCTTTGATGACGAGCAAGACGATGAATTTGCAGTGTAGCAAAAAGAGACGCTGTACATCATCTAGCCTTTTCCTGAATAAAGCCATCATGAAACTACATGAAGACTAATCACGAAGAGCGTATGCCTCTGTCCTTCAAATTAGCACCAGTTCATGTTCTTTTCCTACCACAACTTTCTCTCCTACTTTATTCGTCATTGATACCAATCTAATCTCAATCTCAATTTCAGTCTATACCTTGTTTCACGCGACCACGATCTTCACACGTTTATGGTTTCCATACGTTTTCATTTACTATTTATACTCTTGATAACAGGTTTTGAATCTTTACCTGTATTCGTTTATACCTCACTCCACCAGCCTTTTCTTCTATCAAGATGTAACTAGCTAACTCTCGTATACTTGAGCTAACGATGAGAAGAAACGGAAGAAGAAAGAACCTTTGCATGAGATTCACGTAAACGAACAGGGTGTAGATCGACTAAAGATCGTAATAGACAGTATATGAATTAGATCAACTCAAATCCCGAAGTGAAAGATAAGGAGGTAATACAACGAAAAGGGTAGCATAACAAAAGATTCGATTGAAGAAAAGAGAAGAACAGAAAAAGATAAGTGTCACAGAGTAGAGGTTCATTAAAATCTATTGTTAGAGTCAATCACCAATCCAGAAAAGCACAAGACATGAAAGACCGATCAAGAGAGCGAAGAAGAGAAAGAAGAAAGAAGATATAGAGAACACGACCAAAAGGGAGACACGACAGAGTCCCAAACCAAACAACAAACTCGACTCTACGCGTTCCGTACGTTTGAGAACGATAAGAGCGCCGAAGCGGCCTCAACCTCTTCGACGACTTGTGATCTCTTTCGCTTCGTTCCCTTGTTCTCGTGGTCATCATTCTTGACCAGATCTGAATACAATCCTAGGCCTCGACTAAAGGCTGGGCGATAGACAGTACTCGAGTTTGGGTCTGGGTAAGAATACGCACGGATAAGCTGGTGGGATGGCATGTCTGGAGGAGAACTGAACGGGCTCTCGGATTTAGTAACGGGAGGCAGGCGGATTGGATTGAGGGAAAATCTATCGGGTTTCGGCAAGTAAGGCGAAGACAAAGAAGAAGAGTTGGGTGGAGGAGGAAAGAAGAAGTGGGATTGAGACAGCGATGGATCCAGAGAGTAGAAGGAGAGGGCCGAGCGGCTAGTGGACGGACGGGAAGTCAACGAGCTGATGGAGGGAAGACTGGAGGATCGGGTAGGCACAGGTTCGGTATCTGTCGAGCCCTGTGTAAGAGCGACGGGCTTTTCTTCTTCCTCCTCGGCGATATCGTCATCGTCATCGTCATCGTCCTCATCTTCGTTCTCTTCTTCAATTTCGTCGCCCATTTCCTCTTCGGTTTCATCAGGATCTACTGATTCAAGATCTGAGCGCTTGGCTTCAAGTCTAGTTATGCTGTCCTGGAGATGTCTGACGTACGTCACCGTCCTGTCGACCAGTTGAAAGGATTGCATAGAGATGGGAATCGAGTGTTAGTCCGGACTGTTCCTTCGTAGCAATATGATAAATTCAGAGATACACGCATACGAACCTCATCAAGACCTCGAGCTTGAACTCTTTCCCCGCCCCTTTTCCTTCACTAGCCCAACTGTCTTCGTCCTCGCCCTCCTTGGCACCGGCGCCGAGGGACTTGAGTTCCTCCCATCCGGGTACGAGCGACCTGAGCGCCTCGAGACAGTCATTGATTCGGACTCGCCTACGCTTCTCGATAATGGAATGGTTGATCTTTCGTTGAGTCTTCGTCGACTTTCTGGATGTCGCCGAGGCTTGTTTGACAGATGAGGTGGTTGGAGGATCGGATGACTGAACGGATGGGTGAGATGACGGGTAGGAGAGGCACAGAGTAGGTGGTGAGGGCGGAGGTGGTGGTAGGATGTGGTTAGATTTGCCATTTTGTGAGCACGTGGACCGTCTCCGAAGAGGAGAGGTGGTCACAGGATAGAGATTCGGGGATGGAGATGGTGTCGGTAGGTGAGCTGATCGTGTGTTCATGTGTGCTCATGTGTATAAGGGTGTGTGTAAATGAGTATGTGTGTTTTAGACTTGAAAGAATATGAGCCTGCTGGTTAGGAAGGAGATTGAGAAAGAAGAAGGCTGAAAGTCGTCAGATCAGATCATTCAGGTTTATAAATGGAGGGAATCAAAACAGATGGGGAACGAGAGAGAAAGACCAGTCGAGATGGAAATGGTGAGTTCGCTCTGAAAACCCCCCCAAACAACAGGTCACACGAGTGCAACCTTCCCTAGAAGGCGAATGGCCAGTCGGACGACCTCGATAAAGAACGTTCCCAACAAGAAACTTCCCCACGTTCGATCACCCCCATAAACTTCACATTCTTTCTTTTTTCCCCAATCTTATCTCGAGCCCTTCTTCTGATATCGACGAGTAAGAAAGCAAACGAGCGGTGATGCCAACATGAATAAGAAAAACGATATACCAAGAGTTGCATTACTCAACGAATGCTGTATTGACCCAAAGGCAAAAGATACAAGCGAGGGAAGAGACTGGAAGTAATTAGAAGATCACCCACGTTTGTCCTTTGGGGTATCTCTCTTGGTTAAACTAAAAGTTTCTTTCTTCCAACGTTTCTTTCTACTTGCTCTCTATCTCTATCTCTCTATCTTGTCTTTGATGAAACTCTGTCGACAGATCACCGTATCGGTTCCTCGACTTTCATCTCAGTGTGATCGTTGGTAAGATCGGCTGTCGGTTGCTCGTCCTGCAAGAGTTCTGGAAAGTTTTCAAGAAGCGATTTCTCGAGCAAGCTATGATAAGACTATACGGGGTTTTGTTCAGGATGAAGATCGTCTTTTCGTTAGATTCTGTCTCTTTCTTCTTGTTTGATCATGGCGGAGCAGATGTAGACGGGAAAGATGGTGCAACAACATGGACGACAAGATCCACTCACCGAGACTGCCTGTAATTTACCGTGAGAATACTGGTTGGATCCAACAGCTTCCTCGATTTTGTTTCGAGTGAACTGATGTGGGTTCTTGTCTTGGTCGATTAGACTATAACCCGCCATATGTGTTTCCTTTCATCAGTTTTCCATTGGAAACAAACAAGACACCTAAACGAATCAAGATGAAACATACTCCAAGACTTCCATAGGAACTTTTGCTTCTATCCGAGGCTTCATTTCTGCCAGCTGAAAGAGTCCATCGAGTGTTTTCGAACTGAGGCCCCAAAAGAATTGATTGTAAAAACAGGAAGAAGAAGGAAATCATACACTGAGCGTTTCGATCTCTTCATGAATATATACTAGCTAGACATCTATTCCCTGAGGACAGAACGAAAAGAGAAGAGAGAAAATCAAACGAACGCAGCTCCGGCAGCTAACCCCTCTTTGTTAGGCTGGACCGAACTAGCGGCGACTTGCATCTCCGTCAACGACTGAAACAACGTGAGCAAAGTCGACTCCAGCTCGATAGTCGTTCGATCGGGCTTCGGACTTGAATCAATAACACCCGCACTTGATTGAGGTGTCTGAGAGGATGGATCCATGGTGTGTGTGTGTGTGTGTGTGTGTATGGGTTTCAATGATATGTTGACTTCAATCAACAGGCGTAGCTATAAAATGGGAAACAGTGGTTACTAACCGGTGACCACTCAATCGCTCTCTCATACTCGAAATATCGACCAGTGTTTTGTTCATCCGACCATCCTACTCCTGTTCTCTTTCCATCTAACTCTTTGAGCAGTGAATCGTTCTTGTGGGTATCTGTATCTGTTTGTGCTATCTCTTTTGTTTTGTCCACTAGGAAGGAAAAGGGGATGTACTCTGTCAGAGAAGCAGAGCAGCATTGTAAGAGTAAGGGAAAGGCAGATATTGTTGCGAGGTAGGATACCTCGAGCATAGGCGACTGTGCAGAGGGACATCAAAGAAGAGTAGAGTTCTGGCTCTGGTTGACATGATAATGGAAGAGGATTAGGATGTTTTGAGGCATGTATCATGTCGTTTGTGTCGATAGCAGAAGCTAACTGTTTGTTCTCCCCTTGGAGGGTATGTCTGAGATAGAATCGACCTTTTGGATCAAAAGAAAACATGTCGTCCCGACCACCTATCACACACTCTGTCATCATCCCGGCATACAAAGAGAACTTGAACCTTCGACCGCTTGTCACTCGAATTTTTGCCGCTCTTTCTCGTCCAAACTCTCCGGTCCAGGTCGAGACGACCGAGGTTCTGATCGTGGATGACAATTCGCGCGATGGTTCGGTCGAAACGATCGAGAAACTTCGCTCAGAGGGCTACAACGTGCGAATCTTGGTCAGGACGGACGAGAGAGGTTTGAGCAGTGCCGTCGTCAGGGGGTTCAGAGAGGCAGAGGGAGGAAAGATGTTATGCATGGATGCAGATCTCCAGGTTCGTTCAAAAGTTTTCTTCTTTCTCTTCTTTCTTTCTTTCTTTTCTTTTCTTTTCTTTTTATTACTATACGCGCTTGGTGTTTGCATACAAGTGTTTTCCTTTCTTTCTTCCTTTCTTTTTTCTTTTTTCTTTTTCCTTTCCTTTTTCCCTTTCCTCAATATTGTTTGCCCCGTTTTCTTGATTTGACAGCACCCTCCAGAGTATGTTCCATCGATGCTGGCGGCACTTTCTTCCGCTCAACCATTCGTTCTCGGAACGAGATACGCCAAAGGGGTCGAGATGGACGCTTCCTGGCCGATGTACAGACGGGTCATCTCTTCAGGAGCGAGGATGATGGCACTACCTCTGACGAGCGCGAGTGATCCGATGTCTGGGTTCTTTGGTATCCGAAAAGAAGAGGTACGTTCTATCCGTCTTTGTTTATGCTTCTTTTTATTCTGGTATATTGACACTTTTCTTTGTTGTTTCAATTTCTTACCATGACACCCTCTCTTCTCAACCCCAACCCCAACCCCCCCAAAAAAAACAGTTCCTTAAAGCAAAGAACCTCAACTCGTCAGGTTTCAAAATCGCGCTCGACCTACTCGTTAAAGCGCAGATTCCATCTCGGGGAATCGCCGAAGTCCCTTTCTCGTTCGGCGTCCGGTCGGAAGGTGAATCCAAGCTGTCGGGCAAGGTGATGGTGAAATACCTCGAACAGCTCGTCGAGCTCTATCTGGCAAAGTTTGGTATCGTCCTCGTTGGGTTCGTCGTCTTGGTCTTGCTCACAGTCGGTCTCGGCGGGTTATGGTTCTTGTTTGCCGAGTAGACCGAGAAGGGTGTAGCTATAGTTGAGGCTGGGAGAGGTGTTGGAAGCCAGAAGAGGCAGTATGTAAATCAAGTTTATACGTCATGTTATTCAGTCAAAGCTTCTTCTTGTAGACTTGTTTATAGAAAGAGAGAAAGAGGGAGAAGAAGGATCTTTCATTCTCTTTTTGTGATTGACAATGAGAGTTGAGAGAGCTATATTATTTTCTTGAAGGGGAAGGGAAGGGGGGGGGGGAAAGAAAATTAAGGGAAGCTACGAATA
>MVAI01000238.1:0-26645 GCA_014825565.1 Phaffia tasmanica | reverse complement strand
GTGTGTGTCTTGGTACGTGTGTATGTCTGTGTTGTATATATATGTTATACAAGTTTGTTGCCATATACGAAAGAGCAAAGAAAACGATTGGATACACGAGAAAGATCAGTTGCTGTTCATGTGAGAAGAACACGCACAGTCATGGATACTCGACCTACACACTGGGGATGGTGTTCTGCACGATGACCATGGCTATCATTGTTTGAGTAGTTTACCAAGGCATAATATTGAATGTGACAATGGGGATGTTAATGGAAGTATTGATCAACATGAATGCTCTTCCTGTTGCTGCCATCACCGCTATCACCGCTATCACCGCTGCCATCACTGCCATCACTAACACTACTGTTTTATACTATGGTCACCACGGCTCTCACCATCATCATAATAACAATCGACACGCCGTCCAGTAGACGATGTAGATGGAACATCGACAATGATGAATATTTGAATTGATAAAGATATTTGAATATGTTACATAAGTCATCAAGCCCAAATTACCACTCCTTGGATAGATCTCTCCGAACGGAATAATCGACGACTCAACACTTACAATCATCATCATCACCAGCATTCAGTCGGTCATGTCTGTTTCTCCTCCTCCTACTCATGCTACAAAGAGGCCTAGAGATATTACTCCTCCTATCTCAAAAGGAGAACCAGGCTCTGTAGCCGCACTTGATGTAGAGCCCGAAAGTGACGAAGATGATATTGGTAGGCTGTTTCGGTTTTCTTCGCTTCGTCTCCCCGTCGAGCGTCCGTTCAATCGTCCTCCTTTTTTTTTTCTTAAACAACAGGACCAATGCCTGATGCAGCCGGAGATGACGATACTGAAGATGGACCTCAGCCTCCTGGAGATCAAAAGAAGAGAAAGAAGAGAAAGGGTGAGTGACCAGATCGTTTCGTTATTGTTTCCTCTAGTTTCGTTCTTTTTCATTCGTTTGGCAGACGCTTACAGATAGAAATCCTATCGATCGTCGTAGTCCTTGCCCATGAGAAATTGTTCTTGGATCACCTTCCTTCAGCAGACAGATACTATAAGTCTTTCATGCATCGAGATGTTGTCAACACCGTCACTGTTACAAAGTCTGTCGTCCTTTCACGCCATCTTTTATACACCAGATCTTGAAGGCTAAACCTCGTCGCGTCTTTTCTCCTTCCCTTCACACACGCTTTCCCTGTCGTCTTGCTCTCTCTCTCTCTTTCTTATCACTTAGAACCGACTTCGTACTTACCACCTCGATGGACGGTCACCTCAAGCTATGGAAGAAACAGGCGGAGGGAATCGAGTTTGTCAAGCATTACAGGGCTCATCTTGGTCCGGTCTTGGCCGTTAGTGGAAGTAGCGACGGAACGGTCTTTGCGACCATTGGCTCGGACGGATGTAAGGTGTTTGACGTCGTTAACTTTGGTAAGTATCTTTTTCTATGCTTGAGATCTTCAATTTTTTTAACACTTCAGACCCAAGACTGACGAGCAGCCCAATACTCTGTGTAGATATGATTAACATGCTCAAGTTGGATTTCGAGCCAAAGACATGCTGTTGGATCCATCAATCCGGAACTGCTCAAACTCTTCTTGCCATGTGCGTATATTTTCTTTAGTTTTTCCTTCAACTTTTTTCCAAAAATATGAGAACGTGGCTTATCATTCGGTTCTTATATTCCTGCGTTCAGCTCAGAGCAGGGTACAAGTACCATTCGGATCTATGACGGTCGTGGCGATGGCAAGCCGCTCTATACTCTTGACAAGCTACATAGGCACCCAGTTCACCTCATGGTCGTGAGTCTATCAAACACTAATAATGACATATCATCTGGCCGTACATACGCTTGTACTGATTCATTTGGGGTCATAGTACAACGACCGGTACGACACCGTCGTCTCTGCAGATGAAGGTGGCTTTATCGAGTATTGGCAGCCGAGCGAACCGTGGGAGCTTCCGACTGGAGTCAAAGGCTTATGGGAATTTAAGAGCAGTACCGATCTATACGAGTTTAAGAAAGCAAAGAGTCTGCCAACCTCTATCGTGTTCTCTCCTCAGCAAACCCAGTTCTCGACACTCTCTCTCCCGGATCGTCAAGTCCGAATCTTCAACTTCCTTTCTGGTAAAAAAACAAGACAGTACGACGAGTCTCTTCAGGCCATTCAAGAAATGCAACAGGCAGGAACAGCCGTATTCCGAATGGACGATATGGAGTTTGGTCGACGTCTCGCCGCGGAAAGAGAGTTGGAAAAGATCGGATTAGGTCTCGGAAGTTGCGCTTGGGACGAAAGTGGAGGGTTCTTGCTCTACCCCACCATGCTGGGTATCAAAGGTATCGTTAATATATTTTTTCTTCTCTTTCCTTCAACGCGTCCAGGTTTCTTTGTGTTCAGAAGCTGATGAGATAATGCTGTGGGAACAGTCGTCAACACGATTTCCAATAGGGTCGTCAGGGTGTTGGGTAAGGACGAAACGTCCAGATGGATGAATCTCGCTCTCTATCAAGGTGCGCCCTCCAAGAAAGGTCTGGCCACGATTGTAAGTCTTTACTTCTGTCCTTCCGTCATCAGTGTCCACATGTTATGCTTCACTAAATCAATAAAAAAACGCCTGTTCGCGCGTATTTTGTAAATCAGGCCATGGCTGCTTCGGCCAACCCGTTGCTTGCCGAGCGTGAATCTCGAGATCCCACCCTATTCTGTACTGCATACAAACGATCCAGATTCTATCTTTTCTCGCAAACTGAGCCTGAGTACGTCTTTTTGGTCTCTTTTCATTTATATGCTAGCTTGTCATTGACCTTGGTTTCTACGTTGGAACAACAGGGATACAAAGGGCGGCGATCGAGATGTATTCAATGAACGACCTACAAGAGAAGAACAATCCGTCGCGATGACACAACCTGTCAAAGTTGGAGGTCAACTTGGAACATCGGCTGTCATCCATACCACCAAGGGAGATATCGTGTGTCTTCTCATTTTCTCTTTGACTCTTTTCTTGTACTTATGTTCGAATGGGAATACCTTGATTGGTCTGGATGGACTAGCACTTCAAACTTTTCCCCGACCAAGCTCCTAAAGCAGTCGAGAACTTTTGGTGCGTACCTTTCATTTCTTTCTGTCTTGTTCTTATGCTTGTGGATGTAGATCCTGATGGGATCCGATGTGCAATCGGGGTTGTTTCTCTTCGCTAGCACTCACGCAAAGGAAGGATACTACAATGGCATTATCTTCCACCGAATCATCAAGAAATTTGTACGGCTTCCTCCT
Organism: Phaffia tasmanica; assembly: GCA_014825565.1. NCBI lineage: Eukaryota > Fungi > Basidiomycota > Tremellomycetes > Cystofilobasidiales > Mrakiaceae > Phaffia > Phaffia tasmanica. Next base: position 23,390 of record MVAI01000238.1, on the reverse strand, counting down.
CGAACCTTTAGTAAGAACGTCTCCCATCATCTATCAGATCAAGACTGATCACTCTTCTTTCTGTTCTCTAAACAAACTGGTTGTCAATAGATGCTTCAAACGGGAGATCCTTTGGGTGATGGAACAGGTGGAGAATCAATCTGGGGCAAAGAGTTTGAGGATGAATTTGATCCTAGTTTGAGACACGATAGGTGATTATTTTTTCTGTTTAGATCCGAAAGGTATTGGAAAATAAAATACTGACATCGCCTCCATTTTTTTTTTACCTTTTACCTTTTAAAAGGCCGTATACGTTGAGTATGGCTAATGGTAAGTCCCCCTCCCCCTGGATTTATTACTGGTCAACTTGGCCACAGAATTATTGTTGACATCTACTCATCCCCAATCAGCCGGACCAAAGACGAACGGATCTCAATTCTTTATCACTACGGTGCCTACTCCATGGCTTGATGACAAACACACGTTCGTCCCTCTTCCTCTACTTTCTCAAGATCTAACGGAACCCGATTTGACTATTCTTTTACTTTCATCTTCTGGGGCAACGTTCTTCGTTTCTATCTCAAAGTGTGTTCGGAAGAGCGACATTAGGCCTCGATGTGATACACGCTATCGAGGATGTAAGGACGGACAAAGGAGACAAGCCATATGACGATATCAAGATGGTCAGCATCGATATCGGGAACTAACATATAAAAAGAAGTAAAAAGAGCCACAGGAGTGAGGTTCAGGAGAGAATTTTATGTACGTGCAGTCTTTTTTTTTTTTGTACTAAGAAAAAGAGGTGGCACTGATTTCCTGGTTCGGTTGGGAGGAAGCAGATATGAAAAAATACACATATCTTCGAGAAAACGATACAAAACTTGAGAAAATCAACTAAGAGTGAGCGAACAACTGACCTGTTTCCATTGACCTGATATGTTTTATGTCCTTTTGTTTTGGCCAGAGATTAGTTTCTTTCTCTATCTTCCTTTCATTTCGTTTCCTTCCTCTTGTTTCTCTTCATCTCCTTCTCTACAAACCCCGGCCAGAGGAATCATGTATGAGGGATCCTCCTCGCAATCGTGCGATCGCGCAGATTTGCAGTCCCCGGATTATTCCCCCATTACCTAACTGTGTCGAAGATTTATCCATCCAGTCTCTCCAAGAGGGCGGCTTGGTCGAAACGTTCTGGTCCGTCTTCGATCTTCGGATCCTTTCCGAACTCTCTTACCCCTGTCTCCCCCCTTCGAAAAGAAGGGGGGAAGATGGGAAAGGGAGGAGGAAGAGGTCTGAGGTTTCCACGAGGGTCGTGATTTTTATCGTTGTCGCATATTCTTCTTTTCTTTTCTTTTCTTTTCTTTTCTCTCTCAGCCGTCATGTTCCTCTTGTTATCAAAATCATATAGCATGAGTTGTCGAGTGATTTCGTGTCCTTCCTTTTCTCGAAAACACTTCATTAGGAGGAACTTTACATGAAAATTGAAAATTAAAATTGAGAAGGAGGGAGAACCGAGAACCAAGATGAAGAATGACTATAACTGTATTCAAGAAAACCATAGATAACCATACAACTAAATATCGAAAGAACAAGACAGAACGAACGAAATTAGAAGAAAAACGAGAAAAGAAACAACGCACACGCAGAAAGACGAAAAATAGAGAAAAGAAACGAGACGTGAAGAGAAGAAAAGAGAAGAAAAGAGAAGAGAAGAGACGAGAAGAGACGAGAAGAGACGAGGCTATAAAAAATTCGAGCCTAGAGAGGTCGTGATCGAGAAAAGTGGAAATGAAAATGGAAATAGAAATAGATATCAAGCTTAGATCGCAATATCAAGCAATCGAAGGAGAGATTAGAGAAAGGCAGGACAGCAAAAGTCCAAGACCGGCGATTGAACCAATGCTCCTGATGTAAAACACATTGTCGCGCGATCCCGTAGTCTAGACAGGAAAAGGGAGAAAAGAGGAAAAGGAAGAATGAAAATGAAATTCCGAAACATGATGATGATGCCTATTCCAATGATGCCATAGGACTCTACCTAATTAGGACAAAAGAATGCGAGAAGGGAAAGATGGATATACTTACCATGATAATCAAACGGACCGAATTCTTAGACTTAGACTTGAACCTAACCACGCCGAGCCAAGATAGCTTTAATCTTCGCCCATGGTTTCCTCGCCTTCCTAGCCTCCTTCCGCTGTTTCCATTCCTCGAACGCATCCCGGGTCGTCGTCTTTCCCCGTTGAATTGTTCGGCCACCTCTCATCCATACCTCTGTTAAGATCGCATTCAACTTGTTCATCGAATACTCAACTAGCTCATAAGTGGTTGGTGGAAGTGACCAGATCAAATCCAAGGCCTCTCCAAGTTTGTGTAGGGTGTTACGAGCATGCTGAACGGATAATTTCGACCTCTCGACTAATGTTCGAACAGTATCCTTGCTTTGAGAGTAAGCTTCTTTGACAGAAATGATGATAAACTCGAATGTCTCGGCGTCCAACATCAACTGACGCAGAGGGAAGGAGTCGGGCAGGCTTGTCGGAAGAGCAAGAATAGTCGGATGGACGTATTCCGAAAGTTTTTGAGTCTGTTGTCTGACCGGACAAGATCGATTCAAAAATCTATATTGACAACAAGGGACGGATTGGATGTGATGGAACCCCTTTCTTATAACAAGAGGCGATGGACCTTCAACACAAGCCTTCCAGGACATTAAGCTTCGATCCTTGGCTGGCCAACCCCTCAGTTCAGAAAGCCCCCCAATGGTTGCCAACTGTGTGACTGCAGGATGAACCTCCTCTCTCGAGGCGGATCCTAAACTGATCAAAGCCCTTGTCTCGGATGGTTCAACTCCTCGAACAGAAACAGAGGTGGATATAGCTTCATAAAATGGGGTCGCCTCGGCTGACTGGACAGAAGTAGTCCAAGCAAGATTTGGGGAAAAGTGTTGAACTCTAGCCGCCATTGGAGAATTAGTTAGAGGGATGGACGCTTCTTTGATAAACGATCGAGTGGCATTGATGGCAGGATTGAATGAGGTTTGTTCGAAGGCTTCCAGAGCATAATCTAGACAAACGAGCAACATCAGAAAAGCGGTCGCAAGAGAAGATACCGCGATGACGCTATCATAAAACGAAACCAAGTGTGTCATCCGTCAGTCTAAACCTTGAACCGGATAAGAACAAAGATAAAGTTCTACTCACTATCGACGGACACAAGCTCGCAATCTCTTCCAATCAACAAATAGTCTGAACACCGAGTCTTCAACATCCTTCTCCGCCTGATTCTCAACTAGCGACATGGTTTCGGCCATCAAGCTTTCCAGCGAAAGGTCCTTCCAAATTTCTAAAGCGTCTTTCTTCTCTGAAAGTCCTACGAAATCTTCATATCTCCAAACATGATCACCCGCTTTCGCCTTCGACTTGGACATAAGATTATCATGAATCAGATCTGCTTCAGGGCTGAAGGAGGCAGAGATCTCGATTGGAAGGACAATGGTGTGTACATCTGTGCAACCAGAGGGGAAGAAGAAAGAAAAGACCTCGACATTTGGACTGTGCCGTTGGTTAGGGTCTACAAGATTGATTACAAGTGTTGTCGTCGACGGAGAGTTTCGGACAGATCTCAAGTGCTCTCGAACATCTTCGCTTGCCGAAGCCTAATGTTGTATAGAGGGGAGAAACTGTTCAATAAGTAGGGCTCGTATTCTGTTTAAAGGAGTAACTTACCCAATCATCATCTTCGTTGATCGTCAGATCCACAACCTCGACAACCAACGATCTTTCAGATCCCATTAAACGGCCAATCGATTCTGGCTGTCTACCCCCTAGAGATGACGACTTTCTCTCTCTTTTAAAAGGTTCTCGGAGGTCACTGATAGTCCTCGTGCTCTCGAATCTTCCCAGTACGTCGAACTCCTTCAGCACGACCGATTTGGATGCAATTGTCTCCGGAAGGGTGATATGAATCAATTGAAGGAGTCTTTGAACGATAATTTGACGTTGATCAGAAGAACCGGATGACCCTACGAGAAGAACTCGAATTGGATGAGAAGCGTTGGTCGGTGAATCAACCACTGGCTGAACGAGGGAAGGAAAGCTTTGCAGAGACCTAGAGATTGATGGAGTATCAAAAACGGTCCAACGGTCGGTCGAGTACGAACTATTCATCAAACCAGAGGACTGTTCGTCTGTGTCTGGTCTTGAGGATGGTTCTACTGGCTTCTCCTTCTTGATAGCAGGCACGATCATGGCCGAGGTTGGGGTAAACGAAGATGTAATTTGTTTCCCCGCCGTTGATCGAGAGTAGGAAGAATCAAGTCCTCCGGTCCCAGTCTCTCGAAAGGAGGGTACCTGGGTGAAAGACGGGGGGAAACACCCATTCTTCGACTTGGACAAGATGGATGAGGATCCAGGTGAAGAAAAGGTGGATGAAACATTGGCAGGATCAGGGTAAGCAAGCTGAAAGTGACTGGAAATGTCTCCCCTGACAGAATGCCGGTAAGAAGCCGTCTCGACACTGGATCTCAAATCAGGAACAGAGGTAGGCGGCTCGATAATAAACGCATTGGAAGACCTCGAGTGAAAGGACATATCAGAAAACTGTCGATCAGTAGAGTCAGAAATCATCGTGGTGGCGACCGAGGTCGAAAGACTCGAAGCTGAGGGAATGCTGGGTTCCAAGTCGGTGAACGACTCTCCCAATCCAGAAAACGTTCGGTCATTATCAATCTGTTCATCCTCTTCGTCAGTGAGACTTCCATCTCCTCTGCCACTCTCTGAAGAGGACCCAGGAGTAGAGTCAGGTTCAAACTCGTCCCCGGCAGCCGATGAAGCCCCGGAAGAAAAGGCATGGGATAAGAAGTCTGTTGTCTCTTTGTTTGATCCAAGGTCAGTCCAGGTAGATCCAGCTAAATCATCGCCAAAACGGGCGAGATCGGCGCGATCTTCGTCATCGCTGGTGAGATCAGAAGAGTGAACAGAGGATACGTCCGACATTGTGTCTGAGAGTAAACCTCTCGGTTCCAAACGATCGTAGTCAAGGGCTGCGGGTAAGTGAGAGGTAAGAGCAAGAGCAATGGGTGGTGTCGAGGATCGAGAGGAGACCATGATGAACAGGTTTGATAAGCTCTGAATCTGGGGATAAATAACGAGTTGATGAAAAGATATAGATGCGCTGTGTGCAAAGAAGAAACGACACAAGCGATATAAAGACACTGGTCCTTGACTTTAAAACGCTAAAACTGAAAGCGTGATTTACCTACCTCGAGCGCCAAGCGGTAAGTGATTTGGAACACCTGCTCAAAGGAGCCGCCTCGAGGATTTACAGCTTCTAATATCGATCGAAAGCGAGACAAGAGTGTTGAGAAAGGAGAAAGGAGAGTTTCTTAGTATTCTTCTTGTCGACCCCCATTCTGTAATCCAGCCAGATTGATAATCGGTGGCGAAAGGGACAACGTTGGTAGAGTGCGACAGAACGGGGATCTTCATCATTATCAGATCTCTCCGATTCATAAGATCTTCAAAAGCGTAAGGGATATCTGACTCCTTCTTTGCTTGGATCTCTCCATTCTTTCATTCAAAATGAGCCAACAGAGGGTCTCACAAGACCTAAAATCTCCTTCCCATGCTCATTCTCATGTCGATCGACCGACCTACCGTCGCCCGACCTTATCAGTAGTCACGATAATGGATAGATAAATAGACAGACAGATAACCCATCCCAAGTCCACAGTCTACTTACGGGTAGAAATAGGACAAGTGAAGAGAGCTGTGATCTATCTGAATGGAGCAAGAGCAGATATTAGAACTATCAGTGTGTGCCGTGAGATGAGTGATGTGAGTGAGTGCGGGAAAGAGTGATAATGTACACCAGCCGAGCAGTGACTCAATCGAGCGGGATCTCGGGGACTGTAGGAACGCGCTTTAACCCTAACTATTTCTGATATCGTCAACTTCCCGGTTAACACCATGGTGTAAGTATCGCAGTGATAGAAGGATTATAAGGAATGCAAGGAACGTAAGGAACATAAAGAACACAGACTACAGATATTTTATAGCATACAAGACAACATGTTCGAAATTCAAGTTAGAAGCAATATCTCGCCTTGCGCAAGGTCATCAAACAGAGAACTGAGGCTTGTCCTGCAAGCCCAAGATAGATGTTCCATCCTATAGAGGCAAAGGAAATAATCAGGACGGAACGTGTTGACAGTTTCGAGATAGTCATTGAGGAGAAGCAAGATATGACCAACCGTTTTGAAAAAGGTTAATTTTTTTGCTGGCTGTATTCAATGTTTCGTTTGATATAGTGGAAGTGTATATAAATGACCACTCAAGAGCTTCAGACGGGTCAGAAGAAGAGAAAAAGTAACGAACCCCAACTCGATTCTTTATGATCTGAACCTTAACCTCTCTCTCCATACTCGTGAGATGAGCAGATGTGGTGGTTTCCAACCAAAGTGTCATGTCCGTCAGATAGGTGAACTCCGTCCCAAGAGCTGGTATCTGGTTCTTTGGTGTCAAGCGAGAAAAGGGTGTATATGCTTGAGGTGGGACTTGGACCGAGTCATTTATCAACTGGATACAATACGTTTCAAGTGATCAAAGATGAAAGTGAGAACGAGTGATCTTTGAGCAGAAACGCATCCGACCAGGAGACTTACGATGGATATCATCCCTTGATGACGGGTGATGGCTGAAAGACGGTGCATATGCGATACCAGAGCCGCTAGACCTACAAGGTTTCCCCAAAGGTTTCAATGTATCGTCAATAAGTTGTGCCTTTCTCTTTTAGATGGTACAAGCATCGGTCTGTATGTAGAGAATTAAGAAAAATAACTTCGGACCTGCTGACCCAGAGGAAATTAATAGATCTCCATACAGCTTCGTCAACGAGTCGACCACCAAGAACGTAAACCTTCCCTTGGGCGTTGTTGACATCGACGGCTGGTCTTCCTTATCGATCGGCCAATATCCTTTCTCTAAATCGGATAGGGTTTGGACGAACGAAGGCAATCCGAACGTCGGTCTGACCTGTAACCTATCCAAGACCATAGTGGAGCTCTATTGACCATATAAAAGGGTCATCCAGAGGATTAGGCAACTCAGTCGACACATTCGACGAGAAAGACTTCATCCATTTGCTCTAGACTAAAGCCGGAAGAGGAACGTCTCAAATACGTACGATCCCAGGAAACTTATCGGAAAGTACGTCGAGCGCCCGAGAAGCTTCGAACGATCGATCAGTATCTACCCATAGAGCTTCTGATCTTGGATGTCGGACCAGATGGTTCAACACGAGATGAAGCGCAAACAACTTTGATCCACGAACATACATATCACATCACAAAGAGAAGGAAAACATGATCCCCATTTTAAGCATACTGCATATCTTTCTGAGAGTGAATGAGGCAGATACTGACACTCTTTCCGGCCCCCTCTGTTCCAGAAACTTCCACCACACCCACCCCATCCCATCTTTCATATTCTTCTGAACTGGTTACCCCCATCAACTCATCTATCGCCTTCACTCCAATCCCAACCCATTGACTTGTTCTGTCTGCTTCGTCCATTGTTTCTTGGTCCAGCGCTTGGTCACCTCTGATGTAATCGGACGTTTCAAGTTTGATCACCTCATCTTTGAGCCGCTCAATCGACGCGAGCGATATATCCAACGGACGATTGTCTCCTATGGTATGAGCAGCGACAATAGGTTCGAGAAGGCCAAGGATCTCATCAGAAGGGGTAAACACAAGAATCTGAGACTGTGTGATTTCGATTTGAGTAAGTAGAGGTATTAACGGATGAAATTCGGACGAAATAAGAGGAACGAGACGTTTGAGACGCATGCTTGTTTAAAGGGAAATGTATGATGTTGACACTAATGCGGACGATTCAAAAACATTGTATCTCTTAGTGGAAATATAGACGAAACAAACTGCTTTATCGCGTCATGAACACAAGGCAAAGCCAAGTGATACAAGACGATATAAAGAGAAAAAAAAAAGACCAAATCTCAATCAAGAGATCCGGTTTGCTTGAGAGTACGTAATTGACTCTCAAGCTGGAGGAGGAACGAGATAAAAGTTTTGCTTCTACTCAATTCCTTGCCTCCTCGGCGAGCAGAAACCGTCCGCTTCCGGCATTCGATCGAATTCCGTGTTTTGATTCTCCCCCAGAAGTTATTCTTGTAGCAGCCTAGTTCGAAAATAATTTTTGTTTTTGGATTGGAGTTTAACCTTTAGATATGATGGTCCAACAGGATTCAAGTAGGGTGTAAAATAGATGCGACGCTCAAGTTGACCAGGTCCTTTCTCAGAAGAGACAGGGAGGACAGAAAAAAAGGGGTTACACGAGTTTGGTTCCAGCAAAAGGCGATGAGACTAGCCAAGAATTTGGGATATCTAAAATGAATCAAGCGATTCGATACGGTAAATTCTGGTCTTTCTTCTCACTTTTAAAACTGATTTTGCCAAGCTCTCCTTTTTTTACGCCTCCCGACTAAACCAAGACTTTCTTTTTACAAAAAGTAGGCCTGTCGGTTGGAACGAAGACCCAGAAGGGACAAAGAGTGGATTGTGGAAGTGGAGAAACAATGTGTTTTATTTTCGAAAAGGATACTCACGAAGAGAAAAGGGCAGGGAGAAACAATGAGAGGAATTTTCGAGCAGTAAATACGAGAAGGTGAACGGGCCTGTGAGTCGGCCAGGAGGAGGGATAAAAATTGACCGTGGCAAGTGGTGGTGGGTGGCTAGGTGGATCTTCCGCGACATGTCAATTTGATTCCAGACTAAATAGGTTTTCGGTCGTTTCACTGGCCCTGAACAACACGTGACGTCATTTGCACAGATTCTCTGTGGCGTCTCCTGTAGCCTCTCTCGGCCACCCTTCTGAGTTGTATCATTATTGAAGGGCTGATGATTCAACATGTAGCGATCCTTCTATCGAAAGGGTGTGAACAGGAATGCTGAATTCAAATCGACTGTAACTATTGTTGGATGTTTTCACCTTGAGACTCCTTGATTTCCTCACCGCAGGAGCATAACCGGTTAGCCGGATCATGCTGACCTATATCACTAACGTAAGACTCGCTGAAGATGAGAGCATTACTAACAATCTGAGGTTAAAGAGTGTCGAACGAGACGAGACTTTCAGTCGCCGCAATCAACGATATTAATGCTAAATAAACGGGAAGGGTGGTCTGTTGGCGACTGTATGAGCGTAGAGTGCTAGAATCAGTCTGTACAAACTAAAGCATGCCGATCTTTCATCTACGCTTGGTCCTCCATTCATGAGCCGAACGAGGGTTATTCATCCTTGAGTTTGATAGCATCAAGAATACATATGACAAGAGGCGTCCCTTTTCACCCTGCATCTCAACTCTATACAACAACTGATTGTATGAATAACCCGGTCGATCAATGGACATAGACCCTCTGATATCATCTGTGTATTCCATTTCGTCTTCGTTATCCTAATCTATCAACAGTTTGACATGACTGACAATCATTTGTGCCATATATCGTGATCGATAATTCGAGAATCATTTCCTCTAAGCATACAGCGCCCAATACTACTGGAAATACACTCTTAGGTCGACCATGGCAGGAATTCATAAATTGGTGTCCATACTAATGTGGTTCGTGCTTGAGATGAGTTGTTCTTGATTCTCGTGTTTTTGGTTTGCTTAAATACGGTAGTAAACCTTGCTAGATATACTTAGCCAGAAGGTTGTTCCATCCGCCCGTTAATAAGCTCGATGCCGAACAGTTCTCTATGAGCAGGCTACAAGGTGGACGTTTCTTCTAATCAGTATGATTCAATTCTGGCTTAATGACTTGGCTGCTAGGCTGGCATCGTCTTGGTCGACATATCCAGACATATGGCTCAGAATTCTATACTTCAACCAGGCTTTGCAAAGCTATTGGCGAATAAGGAATCCAAGAACTGAACAATCAGCGCGGTTCGTAGAGATGCTCTCATTCTTGCCATATATTCTTGCTTAACCCTAAAGGTATCATTTTTGTTGATATCTAAGTTTTTGGAAGAAGGTTATGAATCTTGGACTGATGCGGGTTATCTGAAACAAGATTTTTATATATATTGGCTTTGTCGGGTGTACTTGAATGTCAATATGATGTATATGATGTATGTTGATGCCAGAATGAGAACAATTCTTAATAGAGGAATTGGCCGATATGCCGATGACTATTTTAAGAGTTTGAGATCACGTGTTGATGTCATAGCATAGCTTGCCGACAACACGTGTATCGCTTCTGCCAAGGACAGCCTCGACACACAGCCCGGCTAAGGACTACTTATAATACATAACTCATCGTCTCCATCACTCTCGTCCATCTTGCCCACGCATCTCTTTAGTCTTTTCGATCTATTCCATCTTTACAATATGGTTGGTCTCTTTCAATTCATTATCTTAAGCAACTCCCATTTGTCACACTCTGATTTTGTTTTTGCTAACTCTTAGTCCAAGTTTGCCGCAAAGGTATGAATGAAACATCCTTTGTTAACGTGTTCTTCTAGGGAGTGTTTAGTGCTAATGCTGATTGTCACCTGTAGCTCGCTGCATCCGCTGTCCAATCTATGGTGAACCGTAAGTTCAGCATGACCAAGAAAACAGATCTGAATTCTATGGAACCAACATTAAAGATGTTTGTTTAATACTATAGCCCAACAAGGTGCGACTGGAAGTTATGGGTAAGCTCTTCTTCGTAGCTTTATTTAAAGTGAAATATTCATGTAGTCAATGACTTATCGTGTTGCTCGGTATATTTAGTCAACAGCCTGCCTATGGTCAACAACAGCAACAGCAACAGCAAGCTCCGTACGGGTTTGTACCTTGTAGTTTATACCTACTATTTCGACCAACCCGCTGATTATTTATCATCTCACAAAAATGATAGTCAACAGTCATACGGACAACCTGCTAGCTCTCAATACGGAGGACAGTCTCAACAGTCTTATGGACAACCAAATCAGACCCAAGGATCTGCTCAATCGTGAGTCTTGTTTTATCAATCTGATAATAATCTTTTTCAGGTTCTTTACGATCGAGAAATTGACGTAGAAGTTCCATCCTGGATCTTCTATCAGTTTTTATGGCCAACAGCCTTCTTCCCAACCTGGTGGAGGACAGTACGGCCAATCACAGCAACATGGGTCTCAGTATGGTCAGCCCGGACAACAATACAGCCAACCTAGTCAGCAATACGGCCAGACTGGGCAGCAATACGGCCAGACTGGACAACAATACGGCCAGACTGGACAACAATACGGCCAACCTAATCAGCAGTACGGTCAGCAGACTGGACAATATGGTTCGCACTCTCAACCTTCCTCGACTCAATATGGCCAGTCCTATAATCAGTCTGCACCCCCTGTTCCATCTAATTACGGGTCAAATGGTGGTTACCCACCTCATCCCTCTTCAGGAGGAAGCGGACAGATTGACCCCAACCACCTGGCGCAGGTTCTTCAGCAATGTGTCGGTGATCAGAAACTACACGCATTCTATCCTCAGGGAGCAACCTCTCAGATCGCTCAACGAATTGCACATGCGGGAGTACTGGATAGGCTAATCGCCGAATGGAGAATTCCTAAGGAAATCGCTTTCGATCTCGCTAAGCTGGCTTTGTTCGATGTCGCTATTCTGGTGGACGACAGTGGAAGTATGGCTTTCGAGGAGAACGGAGAGCGAATTGTAGAGCTCAAGCTGATCCTTCAGAAGATCGCGTTCGCCACTGGACTCTTTGACCAGGATGGAGTCTCTGTTCGGTTCCTCAACAATCCAGTCGAGGGAAACAACATCTCGAACGATCAACAGGTTATGGGTCTTGTCGCCCAGGTCCAGTTCTCTGGCCTTACCCCGTTGGGAACGAGTCTGGACCAGAAAATCCTTCAGCCTATGGTGTTGGGTCCTGCCCGAAACGGCTCTCTCAGAAAACCTATGTTGATCGTCTCGATCACTGATGGAACACCTGCCGGAGAGGTATGTCTTTCTGTTTTTCGCTGGCTTAAAACAACCTTACCATATAAAAGTTTGGTGAATTCTATGGCTGATGAAAGATTTTTCGACTGCATTTCTGAATATTTAGGCTCATGACTGCATCTTCAAGGTCATCACTCAGGCCTCCCAGCAACTTCAACAGTCCCGATACGGACCGGACGCTGTATCGTTCATGTTTGCCCGTGAGTGATGTTTTGTCTATTTTTTCGAGTCTCGGCACTCTCAGAGGGGACATATTGCTGAATCCTCTTGGGGGTTTGATTCTTGTAGAAGTTGGCAATGATCTAAAGGCTCGAGACTGGTTGGCTACGCTGGATGCTTCACCAGTTGTCGGAGGATGTAAGTTTTCTTCATTCCGTTTTTGTTATTGATTAACATCGACAAGAAATATTTTGAACTGACTTTGTGCGCATCTCGTTAGTGGTCGATGTCTGCTCGAACTACGAGAGCGAGGCCGATGAGATGAAGCGAAAAACTGGAGTTGATCTTAGTCCGGAGCTTTGGCTGGTCAAGCTGTTACTTGGAGCTATCGACACGAATTATGATTCAAAGGACGAACATCGATTTTGATCGTTGACCGAATATGAATCAACTGACTACCCTCTATATATCTTAATTTTTTTTGCTACATTTCTTACGATTCTTTCTAATACATACTATGTCCCATGGTTCGAGGTCATCAACCGACGACCTCATTATCAGAATAGGATGCCATACCAAAGTGTTTATAAAGCACACGAGAAAATTGTCTCCGAAGCAACCAAGGAAAAATGCATTGTCGATTAAGTAAACAAAGCCTATATAACTTCAGCCACTCATCTACCGAACCTCTATCTGAGATCCTTAACTCATCATAGCGTCCTCATCCATCTCGTCAGCTCTAGCTTCGCCTCTCACAACGGATCCAACGAGTTCTCTTCGAATCTCGGGTGTTATAAGTGCGTGAGGTCGGACTCTGATGACATCTAGTAGGGAGTCTTTCTGTTCAGGGGTAAGGTCAGAGGAATATCTGTGTTTTGTTTGAAAGGGGTAGCACGTTCGAGTTTGAATGATACATAAGCGAAACGTCCACGAGACGGATAATAAAAGAAAAAGTGACAGAGAAGGAATAAACAAACCTCTGAGCAAACACCAACAAACTCTGATGCCAAAGAACTGGCAATTTCCCACCCTCACCCTTCAAACCACTCCTCGGGTCGTTTGCCAATCTAATGAAATGGAAGACCAAAGCGTCGACGACCTTATAAGGCAGTGCGTATTTCTTGTCAAGAAGCACTCGGATGAAGAGGGAGTTGGGACCGGTGTAGTCCATCTGAGCGAGATGTGCCAAGGCGGCTCCGGAATGGACCATAGGGACAGAAGATTTAGAAAGAACAGAAGAGAGGATAGCAGCTTCTTTGAGAGTACATCCGGACTGTCAAGAGAAGGGTTGTAGATGAACGATAGAAAAGTAATCAAATTAGTTGGAAAACAAACTCGTTTTGCCCTTTTGTCGTATGTTCTGAGAACAAATCGAACTTACTTCGCAAAGAGGGAAAAGAATTCCTTTGAAGAATGCCGCTGGCTTATATAAACTTTTCTTCAATGCCTCAAACAACTGGTAGTTTAATTTCCCACCGTTCTCCCTCATATCATCTCTTACTCGCTCAAGAAGAACTCCCTTGAGGAACACCGTTGCACTCTTCGGCTTCAAGTTGGAAACAAAGATCTTGGTGGCAGCATAAGTGGCATGTGGCGACCAATCAGCAGGAGAGGTGATAGCAAGAAGTCGGGCCCATTGGGGAAGAGAAGGAAGAAGCTTGAATGGTTTAGGAAGAGGACCGGATTTATATCGGGAAAGAAGTTCACCAATCCTGAAGAGAACATATGTTTCAATTAGTTAATCAAGCGAGAAGGAAAGCAAGAGTCGTAAAGAAACAGCGCCACTTATAGCGAACCAAGAACACGTACTTTGTGTAAGCTTCGACAACCTTGACCGGCAAACCAGCTGCAGGGTCCAGCCCATCCCCAACTTCCTCAAACCGAACACCTTTGGCACCTGCATCATTAGCCTCGGCCGAAGCTCCCTCCTCCAACTTGGCCATGATGATATCTGCCAAAGTTTGACCTGCAGGTCTGTTTGATGAGGCGGTGAGCGGATCCTGCATGTATGCTGAGAGAGTGGCGTGATCTTCTGGGTCAATCTCCTGTTAAATTAAGACATATCATGTACATGAAAATGGGTTTTGTTTTAGATACTCTCTGACTAGTAGCTTCAAAATCAGAAATCCAGGATGGATTAAGAGTGAGCGAACGAACGAGTTCTTCGTATTCCTCATCCTCTTCCTCTCCAGACACGTAGGCATCCTCGTCATCATCGTCTGATGGCTCCTCTCCATGGGCATCGGGGTTTCTAGGTCGGAAACTTGTTGATCTGCGAAATTTACATTCAAGAATCCCGGTCAATCATAAAAGTTCAACTTTATAGATGACAAGGGGGTTCGTAGTTGGGTGGAACAAGCAACTTACTTAGCTTCGTCATCCTCCTCGTCGTCCTGACCGACCGGGTTACTCTCATTTTGATCAAGTAGCTCGTCCATCTCATCCTGCTGTTCTCGAGCCAAATCTAAGATCTTTCGGGAAATCTTTGCATCTGGAGCTGCCTAAAAAGATGAGACAATGCCAGATCCCAGATTCAAGATAAAGATATGATATAACATGGTTAGGTTCGATATAACGCTTTGGTCGGCTGTGTCCAGATTTCTCCAGCTACTCAGTGATCTCTATGTCGAGAGTTTACTCCCTGACTTCTTCTATTATGCTAAATAACCGAAAAAGACGATGAAAAGACACATACGTTTGCCTCGTCGAGCTCCGCCTTCTCCTTCTTGGCTCGCTTTCCAGGCTTGGTGACCCTTCCAAACTTCTGAACTAGGTCGTCCTCGGCTAGCTGAACGCCGAGCGGGTCGTGTCTGATCTCTTTGGATTTCTTCACTCGGGGCATCTTGGATGAAGATATGTTTAGAATAAAGCTATTTGGTACCTGTTTGTGCGTGTGGAAAAGTAAACGATTCCAACAGTCGAGAGTGTCTCCAAAGCAAGAGAGTGTGTCGTTTGGTATGAGTTAGGATTGAAATTCTCTGGCGGGTAAGAAAAGCGGTGTCAAGATGTGTCATGTGACTATAGCTTGAATGCATTCAGGTATAATTCATAAATTTGATCTTACGTAAAGTACTTAGACGAATCAGCGACTAACCCTATGTGTTGAGTGATGTTCTACTTTCTCTCGTCTGTTTGATTGAACGTCTCTTCTACTTTGGATTCGTTCAGTTCTCTTCGGTACCCTCTTCCTTCACCACAACCATCCTCCTACCTGTTATCCTCACCTATAACCCTGTCTTTACTTTCCACGTCCTAAAGTCCCTCTCTTCCTTCCTCCCTTTCTATTTCTTTCTTCTCTCCCTGTGTCACCTCCCTCTCCCCATCCTTTAGCTTCTATATCCATACCTTTACTCCCATTCTTCATACCTCCCGCCTCTTATCCGCTTTTCAAACACACACTATCTTCACCTCAATCATGTCCTCTGGTCTTACTTCCACATATTCTTCTCTTGATACTCCCAGACAAACGAGGTCCAAAAGATGTCTCTCGCCCGAGACTGAATACAGGCCAGAGACGCCTAAGAGATCCAAAGCTGATACGAAGTGAGTCGGCCTCTGAACATCATACAATACTGCTGTCGTTGTTGTAACTAAAACTTTTATGCCTTCTCATTCACCGACCAAAGATTGTCAGATTTGCCCACCCCTTCGTCGCACAGAAACACCCCTTCGTCGACACCATCCCTCTCAGTTATCCCCTCCTCCCCTTGCTCTCCTGTTTCAACACCTAGGGCCGGAAAGAAGGTAGCGTTCTCGTCTTCGCTAATGCCTCCTTCGCCGGCCTCTTCCATTCCACCCTCTTCACCGCTTGTCTCCTGTCTATCTTCTCCCTCGACCTTGTCCAAGAAAGATGTTCTGTCTTCTTCCCCAAGCTCCTCTCCCAGCCGCGCGTCTTCTCTCCCCTCCAGCCTCCATTCTCTCTTGTTGCTGAATCGATCACTGTCTCTCACTCTCTCGTTACATCTTGCCCAACACCCACCTGTAGTCCCCCCTCGGTCGGCTGAGAAGCGCAGACGTGACCCCTTCGGGCTAGAGGAAGAGGCCATCTTGTTTAGAGGGATTGCTAACTACGAGGGTTTCAATGGCATCAGAGAGGCTGTTGAGAATGGAGCTGAACGAAAGTTCGCGCTTGAAGATTTGAGGAAGCTGGTCTGGCTTTGGGAGTGGGACGGCGAAGAATCGCCCTTTAAAGCCTCAAAGCAATTTGACTTTGATGAGGCTCTTGCCTCGCCTCTGCCCACATTGGCTGACGACCCATTCTCAACATGCTCTTCGACACCCAGTAAAATTTCCCCGATGGACGCTGCTCGTTCTTCGCTTTGCAATCTGTCCATTACTCCAGCTCGAACACTCTCCAAGCAGACGAGGACCATCACCCATACGTACACATTTAACCTGCTCATCAGCCACTCTTCTTCAACTGGTGGAGTCATCGGCGCTATCGGTCGATGGTCTGCCCAACAGAATGAGCGAGAGGCTGAGTTCAAGGGTCGCTTGGAGAGATTTGCCAAGTTATGTGAAGATGAAGAGGGAGAATTGAGGGCAGTCCCGAAAGCATTATTGGAACGTCTGCCCAAGACCGGGACAAGAGCAGGCGTCCAACGAGGAGACGTTGACAACTTTGATGGTTCTGCATTGAGTGCGTCCGCGCTATCAGCCGCTACTTTGTCTCCTAGAAAATTACTCTTCCCCTCGACACCTGTTCCTTCGGCGCCTGCCACACCCTCTATTCAACCGAACACTCCAACCGGCTCGGCGGCTCGACGTCAAGCGCTTCGAGATCGAATCGCTGCAAAGTCCCAGTCGACTTCGTCAGCAAACGCGTCTTCGGCAGCACTGTTCGCATCGGCCGGGATCAGTTCACTCTTACCTACCTCGGCTATGAAGAGCGTTCAGATCGGGGGAAAGGGAGTTGACATGGAGGGACTAAAGAGGAGGAGTGTACTGAGCCGACTCGGAAACGTTGCCGAAGCTGCCTTCATGTGAGTATCACATCATTTTATATTCTCTCCGTAAAATCATATATCGTTCCGAGGGACACGAATGTTGACGTTGGTTGAGATATGGTAACCTGTAGGCTATTCACTTCGCCCAGCGCGGGGTCTGCTTCAACTGTGCTTGATCCGGTTCCATCTTCACCTCTAGGTGGAGGTAAACAGAGAAGAAAGGCGATGCCGATAGAGGATGTTGCACATATTCTCATCAAGTCTTCCAAAGTGGAAATTTCGTTCGGTTCGTGATCAACATTTTTTTCACTCCTCCTTTCATTTCACGGTCTCAAACCAACCCAATCTGAATTCTTGATGTTTCTCTTGTATCCAACATTCAGTCGAAGCGCTTCAGTCTCTTCACTTGCTTCTTCAACTCTGTCCATCCTTCCTCACTTCGCGCCAGCTCAATGGAGAAGAGTACATTGAGATGCCTTCCTCCTCGTCTGGTTTAAAAGAAGTCAGAGAGCGAATCAAGAAAGAGCTCGAGGATTAAAGATCTCTATCAGATCCGATATTTTTCTTGTTTTCTTAAACAAATTCGGATACATCCACTTTTCAGCTCGAAATCACGGCAGTGGTATAAGATCATGACCGGATTATATGTTGTCGGGATTGAGTCTCGATTTAGACGGATGTTTCGTCTGTATTATGACGTGTCGGTCGTTGTTAAGGCGGTCGAAGCAACTACTCTAGTCTTCTTGATGAAGATTGGTATTCTTGTTTGCAAGTCAAACCCTTTTTGTATAGCATGTTATTATTTGTCGATGTATGGAGATGTATACGATGGCGTGTTGAATTTACTTTGGCACGACAATAAATTCGGAGACGTTATGATCCGAGATAATGGATTCCCATTCGATATCTCTCTCTATGCCTAGAATCAGCCAAGAAGGAGTGTATTGAAAGAGATCAGCCTCCTCTCTGGATATTACGTTCTTACGGTGCGCAAGGCCGACTAGTGACTGTGTTCACACGACAGATTGATGCTTCATATGTATCGGTTCAAGTTTGCAGTTGATGGGCTGAAGGCATCTCGGATAGAACAGATCGTCATCGCCAAGAAAAAAACCATAATCTCGTTTTGCGTTCAAATCAACAAAACCTCCAACTACGATCTCTTCGATTTTTCTTGCTTTTCGTTTTCTCCGTTCACCTCCCCAAATCCTCAACTATGGTACAAATTTCTTATTCCTTTTACCAATGTCATTGGTTCTGATGAATGTCTTGTTAAGGCTCATTTTTATCTGGTTGTTCTTCGTTGTGCTGATCAAATCTAGTCCGTGCAGTTCGTTCCCACACACGATTCTCAAAAACGTATGTCCCGTCCAACGTCTCGATCATTTACTCATTCATCCAGCTATCTGAACTCTATCTGAACAAAACTTGAATCTGATCGCATGGATTTATTATAAAGGCCACGAGGATGCCATCTGGGGTGTGGAGTGGACAGGTAAAGATCAGATCGTCTCTGCCAGTGCCGATGGTTCCCTCCGAGTTTGGTTCGTGCCCCCTTCATTTATTTTCTCTCACCTTCTCTCCATATACGTCCTTTATCAAGATTAACCACTTGGATCTTAACCATGTTTTTTTTTCTTTGTTCTTTCTGTGCCTTTCCCTTTGTTTTCCTCTTGTTAAAACTGCATGATCCAACAGGGATAACGATGGAAACTTGCTGCATGCTCCTGCTCCCCATGCATTGGGAATCGTCTCTCTATCTGTCTCACCTTCAGGTTCTAGATCCCTTACGAACTCTGTGGATGGTACGACGATGCTTCATTCTCTCGACGATGGATCCTTGCTCGGCACACATGAATCTTTTTTTCAGTCTGATTCAGACAGAGAAGCAAAGTCGACAAGGGTTGATTGGAGTGTAAGCTTACACCCAGAAGAGAAAGTCTATGCGGCTTGTGGGGCGGGTGGAAAGATCACACTAAGAAACGCGGAGGCAGGCGATGAATTTGGAAAGGAAATCAAGCTGCTTGATAGTGGGAGAGAAAAGTTTGGAATGAATTGCAAGTTTGTAAGTTTATCATCTCTCCAACTCGAATCTAAGAGATTGAGCTGGCCTGATCCTCATTCCACGCGTCTTCTCGTTTCCTCGCTATGATCCATTCAAGAGTCCTGATGGTACACTAGTAGCTCTCGCCTCCGAAACTGGACACGTCTACATTTTTGATGTAGAATCCGGTCATCTATCCGCTTCTTATTCTTCCCACAACGTTTCTGTCCGAGCTCTAGCTTGGAGTCCTGACGGTCAAGTAGGTTTCTTTCATCGTCCTTCTTGATCAGCCTACGTGTGTAAACGACGCGCGTATATAAACTAATCGAGGGATGGGTCTGATGGCGCTTTGGTTCCAGTTCCTCTACTCTGGGTCAGATGACAAGTCAATCATCCTTCATGAGTGAGCATCTCTTCTTTGGATATTTCTCATCGTCTTGAACAGAGGCCTGATGCACTTTTGGTTTCCTCTTTGTTTCGTTGATAGCATTCGACACTCTAGTGGTAAATCCTCATCGGGAGTCTCTACTCTGACTGGACATTCATCCTGGGTTCTCTCCCTATCCTGCACTCAGGACAACAGACTTCTATCCGGCTCGTCCGACAAGACGGTCCGTCTATGGGATACCCGAGCTGGCGGTCAAGGCGGTTCCAAAGGTGGTTGCCTGGGTTCTTTCGGGGAGCACGCAGAAGTATGGGGTGTCGCTTGGAGACCGGTTTTGGAGGCTGATATGAGCAAGAGTGGGAAGAGATTTGTTACGGGTGGTGATGAGAAAATCGTGAGGTACGTCTGACCCTCTCTCTCTTTTTGCGTAACATTCCTTTGCCCTCTGGCATGTGTCCATTTTTGCTAGGTTTCACATCGGCTTTGAGAGAGAAGACTGAATTGAAACTTTTGAATCTCGACCTTTTGTGTTCCAGATGGTGGAGAGCCGCAGGAAGTCAATAAAATAGATACTTTCAGCAGTCTTTCTCATCTCTATAATTTGAAATTTTAGAAATAAATAATCGAGAGAACAGAAGAAAAGAGAACGACTGGCAACGTTTATGTTTTTCCTTTTCTGTGTGGATACAATCCATTTATCATTTAAACCATATCAAGTTTTGATAGATCGACAGATAATGTGAGGAATGGCATGAAGCGTAAGATTAAGAAGAAGAATAAAATGGGCAGCAAATAGCAGACCGGGAAATTTATCAACAAAAAAAAAAGCAGAAAAAGGTAGAGAAACATGACAACGATAATGTTACAAGAACAAAAGGGGGAATATGATAAGATAGGTAGACGGATATCTTTACAAGCATAAAATGAGGAAGAGCTAATGGTAAAACGAAACGGAGCGAAACTTAGAGAAAGAAAGAAAGAAAGAAATTTCTTTTCTTAGATTTGAAGCAAAATTAGGAAAATCAAGAGTGAACGCGGTTGGCTGTCAAGAGTTTTCGACCACTAAAGAGCACCACTAGAGAAACTATCCCCGCCAACGCTCAGGAACCTAGCCGATCTCGTATCAGGATGATAACTTGATCCTCCGTCAGCCGAGCTACTTATCTCGCTGCCCATCGTCATACTATCCAACCTAGCTCTCGTCTCCTCGTTTACTGGTCCTTCGACATCAGCCTTGGAGGTCACATCGATCTCGATTGTTCGACTGAGGTAAGCATTTTGTTCTTCTTCTGACCAAACCCGAACGCGCTCTTGATCTTCGTTCCGGATCCTTTCGTCTTCCTCTTCTTCTTCTGCTAACATTAGGGCAATAGCCATCATCTCTGCCTGTCGAGCTGGTTCACCCGCCTGGAACTCATCCGCTGCACTCTTCTCCGACAGCGTCGGGGTTCTTCGAGAGATGTGACCATGATCGTATTCGCCGAGAACGATCTCAGTAGGTGGAGTCCAAGCTTTGGCAGATCTCAGCCTACCAGCTCTACGTTCTTCTCGTTTCGCTCGAATCCTTGAAAGTTCATCCTGTCTTCGATCTTGCCATCCAGGCTCGTCTTCAAACTCGAAAGCGAATCCAGGAGACTGAAGGTCGAGCGTCAACCTTGGGTCCAGTTTCTCTTCTTGTTGACCGGCCTGGCCACCTGACGGTTGAGTGATCGACGGGAGGTCCGTCCGGCGGGCCCGAGGGGTGAGCAGACATATAAACTCGGCAGGATCAACACCAGCCTCGGCTACCAGGTCGATGGCTTCCATGTGGTCCGATGTGTTGATCATTCGATGAGCGAACGTGCAAGCTTTGGTGTCATCAAACAAAAACTCTCCGCCAAGCTGAACGAGTTTCCCCATGTCACGGAGAGGTAACCGGAACAGACCGTTTCCGATCCCTTTGGCCAATTGGACGGGTACAGTGTCCTTGTTATACGCGCTTCGTCTCGATTGGGCAAGGGGACCGAAATCGTTCGAGAGCTTGGTCATTCCCAACCGGTTGTATAACTTTCGAGGTCCATCAACGTAGATGGGAAAGGGACAATGGAAAAGATCTGCGGGATAGACGGATACAGAGGAAAGAGACAAAGAGGATCACAATCAAAGATACATACAACGTTTAGTTTGAGAGAACGGTAAATCGTTTTGAAGGCATCAATAATACAAAAGGCAGAAGACTCACGTCGATACTTTTTAATGATCTGCCAGTGTCTTGAGAGGAGAAAAAAAAAACAGAGAATGAAATAAAGAGAGAGATAGAATTAGAAACCGTGTAGGGTTTGAGCAAAAAGAGATGCAGAGAAAGAATGAACAATGATAGCATACCCGTTGGAGATGATAATCACCTTGATCCGATTCCTTCTCAGGACATTTGTATCAAGCTGGGGTATCGAGTTGGACATAAAGTTTTGACACTATGTATTCGTAGAGGGAAAGGGTTGAGAACAGGAATGAGTAAGCCGAAGGCGCAGTCGTACGAGCACAGGCGTCAGAGAATCTCACCTGCCCACACCAAAAATGACGAATGAAGAAAACAGCCGTTTTCCAGCCTTTTTCTGAGGCGATAATGTCAGAAAACTTTACGCTCTCTCCCACCTCGGATAACACCTCGCACTCGCCCGCTTCGATCATCTTTGATGCCGAAGGAATATCGTACTTTGAGAACGGTTCGACTTCTGAAATGTTTTTCTTGGACTGTTTGCTCGAAGCTGATGTGGCCTTGTGGGTGCCTACAGAAAACAAAGCTTTTCTTTCAGCCAGAAATCTAAAGATAGAAAGAAAAAAAATCCTAGCATACCATTTGTACCATAAGAGTGTTGAGATGTGTTCCGAAACAACGTTGACGTGTCTCTGGAATGAATGATTTCAAGAACAGTCGAATACTTAGATACCTCTCAACCCTATGATTAATCACCAAAGAAACATCAACCGCAAGACTCACTCGGAAATCACTGGGCCAGCGGAGCCTACGTTCTGAACACTTTCGGCTGATACGCTACCAGACTGACCCGACCGCATCTTTTTCTGATAGACGAACGCGCCGTTTTTCTTGTTTGTTGCTCCGTTCGGCGAGGATAGCTTTGAGGCGGCACGATCTTGGAAAGCGGGCGAGGCTGAGTATGTTGGATACATTACGTCCGACGGCGCATCCGGAGCCAACCTGTGGGACATCGTTGGCGAAGACGCAAAGGCAGGCGAGGGAGTTTTTGCGTAACGGTCGACCGAAGGGCTCCTCGACCGGCTCGGAGCTGGATCTGCTATTGGGATAGATTCTGTATAGAGAGAGGCGGATGTTCGGGACCCAGCTGTATGGGTGCGGGCAAGCGAAGAGACCGGACGACCTAAGGTGTTGAAGTCAATGTCGGGGTAGGGATCTGAATGAGACGGAGTAGCCAGAGCAGATACGTTGTCGAGCGAGGGGGACAAGGATGGGACCGGGATTCGTCTGAGGTAACTTGGTGGGAGCAACGCCTTGATCTGTGGGACAACTGAAGTTGTCCCTGATGACACCACTGGTGGGGAGTTCATGAGGTCACTTACCCAAGAATTTGAAGCGGAAGGTCGTAGAGCTATAGTATGTGTGTGTGTGTGTGTGTGTGTGTGTGTGTGTGTGTGTGTGTGTGTGTGTATGCTTTTCTTGAGGAGTCTAGGTGCGGTCTTGAAGAAGGATCCAAGTAGATAGATGAAGGAAAGAGAGCGAGAGAGAAATGAAGAGAAATGAAGAGAGTGAGAGGTGGGAAGAATTGCTAAAGCAGGAAAGTGAGCGGGCCAACAATAAAACCGAATTAGTGTTGTAGAATAGAAAGGAATAAGATTTAATTAGAAGGTACAAGGA
>MVAI01000237.1:0-26760 GCA_014825565.1 Phaffia tasmanica | reverse complement strand
ACAAAGGGGTGAAGAGCTAGACAATACATCTTCGTCAAAGAGAAAACCACTGATATATGTATATATACATATATACGTATTAAGATAGATAGAGTCGAAAATGTCATATGAACCCGAAATATGACACTACTCATCATAACGGCTATGGACCTATATGAATACTATTAGAAACTGTGTTTACCTCGAGTCTCGACTGTGAAATGAGTCATGGTAGAAATAAACAAATAAAATGAAGGAAGGAGGTAAGATGTTGTTCTTTCGAATAGTTTATTCGAAAAATGACTTACAAGGAAGCGTAGCCACAGCGAGCATCGATACAAAGGCAGCCTAGTGCAGAAAAAAATAGATACCAGCAATCTGTTTTTAGGAACTTGTACCAGCGAGAAACAGTTTACCGATAGACACTGGCTAAAAAGGGCACTCACTCCTCCGGCCATGTACAGCACACCATTAGATCGAGCGTTGAAGATCGATCCAGCCGCAAAGGGAGCGACGGTCGATGCTAGTCGGCCCAAAGTAGAAGCGATCCCGCTAGCTGTTCCTCTGTACGGGGCAGGGAATGCCTCTGTGTAAAATAGAAAGAAGGAGTTAGCAAGAGACCAGAATGGATAAGGAGGATCGAGAGTGCTGAAGATATCATACCAGGAGTGAAGGCATAGAGCAAGGCGCAGTACAACGACTGGAAAAAGTACTCCATCATGTTAAAGCCAACAAACCCAGCCAGACTGTTGACCGCCGAGAACAAGAACAACGACGCTCCCATTAATCCAGCTAAGGCAAGTGCATGGGGTTTATAAAGTCAAAATATTAATACAGGCCAAAAATACGGAAAGGGAAGAAAAAAGAAAAGATCGATCAAAAGCCGGCGCACCTCCGAGAGCCATAGCCCACTTTCGACCTAACCACTTGACTTCCATGAGAGCTCCTGCTAATATGGTAGCAATCGTTCCCGGAAGGTCTGTTGACACACAATAAAAGAAGAATTATATTGAATAATCAATATTACAGAAGTTGCTCAGGACAAAGCGCAGGTGCACTCACAGACTATGATGTAGTTTCGATAAGTTACACTAAAATCGATGGAAGAAGGAGGTCATCAGAGTCAGAAGAGCAATTTCAGTATCGTTTCTGTAATCTTACGACTCACGAAATCGATGTTGAGGTATCAATCCCTTTCTGTCTAAGGATCAATGGAAGATATCCTCCAGCGATGGAGAAAGAAAAGAAGAGAGACATCTGAAGCCATAGCGAAACGCTTCTAATCAGTCTTCATTGGACAAAAATTGAAGATCAAACATCACTTGTGCATACATAGGCGATCCATAAAGATACAGTCAACCAGACTGGATATGCGAAGCGGAGGTTGGAAAGACAACAAACAAAAACAAAAAGATCAACGAAAGTGAAACATTCGCAGAGAACAAGAGAAATACTAACCCATACGCTTAGAACTAAAAAATCCCTTTAAGTGTGAAAAGTTGCGCTGAACAAACATGAGGTTTCCGACAAAAATTACCAAAAGCCGTGCAATCAGACTTTATTTACAAAAGGGTGTGTATGTATTTTGATAACTAATCGAACTCACAAGACCCTTGAGAAGAACCTCTTTAAGCCCGCCAGCCTGCGCGTTTTCGTGTAGCTCGATGCTTTGTACATCAGCCGCTTTGTCTAAGGCATGGAAATCCTCGATTGTAAGATCTGGTACAGGTGCCTTATTAAACTTGGCAATGTGATAAAGTACTTGTAATGCTTCCTCATCTCGCCCCTTAGAAAGTAAGAATCTGGATAGGATAGGATATAATATGCCTGATAAAAATTTGATCTCACATCAAGATAATGATAAAGTAAGACGAGGGGAACAACTGACTTTGGTGACTCTTGAAAAGTAAAGAACACAAATCTGGCAACAAAGATGAGGAAGGTAACGACACCAAGGGTGATGGTAAAGTACCTCCAACCCATATTGGAAGACTTGGTGCAGCACGGGGTTTCGCCCTCTTGGCAGGAGGGTAGAGAAGTGTCGCAAGAGTATCTCGGAACGAGCCCATAGGCGACTCCACACGAGACGACCACACCTATCGGTTGAAAAGTAGATAGCACGGCGAGAAGGAATCGACGGTTGGTTGGAAGAAACTCAAGGACGATGGCAGAATCTAAGGGGATATTTCTTAGAGTATACAGACGGGGTTTGTCATTATATGATCCAGAAGTTCATTCTCAGGGGAAAAATAAACTTACCCTCCAACACCCAATCCTACGATAGAAGTAAGAAAGCATAGCGCGCCAAAACTTGAAGGGGCCGCAAAGAGAAGGCCGGCAACACTGATATATATGAATCAAGACATTTGTGGATGAGCACGGATTAAGATGAGTTTTCAAGAGACACAGCACGCACGATGAGACAGCACAGGTGATGTTGAAGCCTGTTTCGAGAAGGAAAAAGCCTCATAGGATTCAGTCGAGACCGACAAGAAAGTCACTTCAAGAATGATCAGAATCAAAAGACGAACACCACTTCCGGCCAATCACATCGGCTGCGATTCCCCAGAAGAATGCGCCAACAGTTAGACCTGCCGAGAAGGCTACAAAGATGTTTCCGATATCTGAATCAAGAATGTTGAGTTCTTGTTGGATAGCACCCGAAATGAGTCCAAAGGCTTGAGCCCAAGCAAGATCCAGGAAGTAGCCGAACCTGAAAAGTTAACAGGTAGCAAGTGCTGATGAGAATTTGCTGAAACAGGAAGAATAAGATGACTGGAGACTAAGAGAGAAAGATGTCTCACCCGCAGAGCAAAAAGATACACCACTATGAACGGATAGAGAATAGACAGATTCGTTATTGATTTTATTATTATTTAAATTTACAAAACAAGAATGCGCTCGACAGACCAAGAGAACGATCTGAATTACCTGATAGTGGCCTAATCCTGCCGAACCAAAGGTGTTCATCCTGTCGAGTTCTCGATTGATCTAATCGAAACCGGATCCCGTATGTCAAATACGTTAGATAACAGGAACACGTGTAGACAACCAATCGAGATCGAGACAGGGCTAACCAAAACACTTTTCTTTTCATACAAACTAAGCTGCTCATACGTCAGGTCGCCTACAAGTTCATCATCACTAACCCGTAGCTTTCTGAGGAGTTCAGGATTAGATCTATTTTCCAGATGATCCAAACTGACAACCCGAACATTCTTGTCGTCTACGTCTACGTCTACGTCTACGGATGACGCTTTCTTGATCAGTCTGTGCTCCTCAGTCGGTACAGACGATTGGGTAGTGCTCGTAACGTTCCGATCGTGAGCGAAAGAGTCTGTGGCGGCATCCGAATAAGAAGTAGACATATCTCGAGAATCAAGTCGAGCGTATCGAGCTCTCGACGAGGATGGAGGAGGGTAAGAGTATAGTGGCGACAATGTTATACAACAACGACGGGTGGGTGAACAAAAAGAGAGATCTGATGGAGATAAGGAACGACGCTTGATTGAAGATGTACAGGGCACTCTTCGAGTAGCCACCAACTGAATGGAACCTGAACACTCAGGAGATCTTCTTTACCTTCACTGGGCGTCATCCCCGATCGAATGAACTTTGCGATTCATCGGATCGATTTGACTTTGTTTTTCTAGATACCATCAAGCATGTCTTTGTTTTTTTAATCTTTTACTTAATTAAGCCAAATCTTGTCAAAGGTCAATCTAACCAATCAGTTTCAAGAATTAACGATCAAGTAAACCCAGACACATCATCCAAAGCTGAGAAAGGTGAGTAGGAACATCAGTCCATCATCCATCGATGGAACGCGTGTCTGATTGTCATCACTGGATCGATCGCATGCACGAGGGAGACAGGATTTGGGACAGGTTAGAAGCGCTCGGTCTTTTTATACGTCATACATCACGTGACTTACCGGTGCCTGAGTAATTCACGTGATGTTCGAGACTATCAGCTCATGACTAAGCAATCTTTCGTGTACCTGGTTCCCTTCTGAATCCTGGATTGGATGGTCCTTCAACCGAGGAATCTTGGAAATCTCTTGAGTCGTTCCCATCATGAGTGCTGAACATTCAGAGGATCATCTGCTGGAACCTCACAAGTTTGCGCCTTGCAGCTTGCTCGGTACTTCTTTAGAAATACCCGTGGAAAGAAATGTAGAAATTATCACTTGCCCGGTCCCTTACCCTCTCCCTGTCGTTCGTCTCTTTCCGACTTTCAATCTAACTCTTCTTGCTTTCATCAATGCTTACTCTTTTGACCTCTGATCCCTCCAGTTTTTCCAAACACTTTCTCTCTTTGTCCTTCACCCAGAACATCACTCGACCCTTATCCTTCGAACGACCATCCTTTCCGAGTCTTCTCTTCTTTCCGACCCAGCCTCATTCCCCGTCTTACCTGATTATGCGCGAATACCATCCTACAAACCCTTCCGCCAGGTCGTCCGACGGCTTCTTCCTCGACAGCCCAAGCGAGATAAAGCTCTTAATCAGCTCATAGTTTTCCATCGGTCGGAACCTGAAAAGGGAGAGTATCAAGGTCAACACGGTGTCGTCGAGTACGTCTGTCTGGTCGATAAAGAGCAAGACATTCCGTTCTATCACCCGGCCGTCAAAAAAGTCAGGTTCACCTACCTAGCCGCCAAGGATGATGAGCCTAATCAGT
The DNA here is from genome assembly GCA_014825565.1 of Phaffia tasmanica. Classification (NCBI taxonomy): domain Eukaryota; kingdom Fungi; phylum Basidiomycota; class Tremellomycetes; order Cystofilobasidiales; family Mrakiaceae; genus Phaffia; species Phaffia tasmanica. The sequence continues at coordinate 22,098 of MVAI01000237.1, read as the reverse complement.
CAACGTTGGGACACCTTGTCATTTCAGTTGAGCTGTTTAATCCAAAAAGGATCGATGAGAACCATAAAATTTACCGGACATGTCTGAATCTGCTTCGTGAGCCCCGTCTTTTTTTCTTTCTCTCACTTGTCTGTGTCTTCCTTTGGCGCCTAATTTGATTATACTTTCACCAACCATTGCCTTCATACACAGGGTTGACTTACAGAAACGGACGAGGTGTTCAAGAAGGATATGAAAAAAGAGTCCAACATGATGTAAGTCCCAGAGAGTTCTTACGACCGTCGGCTGAGACATCGACAAGAACGTAGATTGACACGCTTCGCGCGCAAACAAACCTTGCAGACAGTCGTCGAGCGAAACAGTTACCAGGACTTGTACCTCGAGTTGAAAGAAAAGTATGCTCATCTAGAATCTAGAGTGATTTCTGAATCAAAAGCTGGGAAAGAAGACGTCAAAAGGTTCGTTCTATCTGTGTTTTCCTTTCTTTTACTCTTTCCTTACTTTCTAGTTTCAATCCATGTTTTCATTTGATTGCCCACCTTTCATCAAACAAAGACACTAACGAAATTCTTGTTTTCTTCATGAAAGACATGTTTGGAAAGTGCGGTCTTCTTTTTCATTCCTATTTACTCTGTCTTGATCTTTCGATCCAACCTTTCTGATACCTCGCATACACACGTGTTTCTTGATCCCGCAGGATGTTGCCATTGCAACGTTTTTAATACTTCTCTGGAAGGATACCTACCCGGCCGTATCAAGCCCTCGGCAAGCGCTCATACTTCCCGAGGAAAAAGGCACGGATGATAGCCGGGCCAGTTGGGGAGCTCCTCCTGGTGGATTTGTCGATATAGGATGCGGAAACGGTTTGGTTCGTGCTTTTTTTCTTCTTTTTCTTTTCACAGCCATGCGCACCGGATTTGCTCTCAGGTTAGAAACTTTCATATGGTTGTAATAGCTGGTTCACATCCTATCTTCGGAAGGATACACCGGACAAGGTCTCGAGCTTCGACCCAGAAAAACATGGTCAGCCTACCCATCAACCACTCAAGACCGTCTGAAGAAACATGCGATTAATCCGACCGAGTTGCTCGAGAGCTGTCAAGATGGAAAATCTGGACCATTCGAGAAAGGCTCGTTCTTCATCGGAAATCATGCTGACGAAATGACGGTGGGTTTGCTATCTTTTGTCTTGTCGTTTCTCTTTCCAGTGTTTGTGACTCACTACATATATATTTTCTTCTTGAAACCCCTTTTTAAATGACAGCCTTGGATCCCCGTCATTTCTGCATTGACACCCGAGTCTGGTTTTATCAATATTCCCTGTTGTCTGCAAGTCCTTCTCACTTCTGCCAACATAAGTTTCTTTTCCTCTTTCGTTGACTTTCTCACCGTTTCATCTATCCTTCCTCCAGACACACTCTGAGCAACAAGTTCACCCAGATAAAGTACACGATACCTCAAACGACTGTCCCACCTGGTCGATCTCAGTTAGATGTAGAGAAAAGCCTGGGACAGGCTTCCGTTGGTCGGTACGGTGCTTATTTAGCTTGGTTGGCTGGGTGAGTTTGCTTAATTCCCCCTTTTTTTTCGTATCCCTCTCTTTATCTTTGTTCTCCTTTCCTCTTCCTCTGGCTTCGAAATTCTCTGATTTTGGCTGAAACTTTGCCTTCGAAATTTATCATAGCTTGGGTTGGTCATGCGGCTGGGAGTGGGAACGAGAAGCTTTAAGAATCCCTTCTACTCGATCATGGGCAATCATCGGTTCGTCCTTTCTTTGTCCTGCAACCACCGTGTAAATCAATGCCTCCCCTCTTACCCTTCCTTCTTTCCCTCCGTTCTTCAAAGGTCGAAGAAGACTTCCATTCACACCACAACAAGAACTTCAAACGAGAAACAGAGTTCTTCAAATCGTCTCTGACGTTCGTCAAGCTGGACTATTTAAACCCCGAAGAGCGGAAGGCAAACAAGGTGATCTTGAAGCTGCTGCTGCTGAATCGATTGTAGCGGCAAAAGGGTTGGAGAAGAGCGAGGAGGAAGGAAGTGTGATTAACGAAGAAACGCACCTAGTGCAGGAAAAAAATGATTCAGACTTGGTTCGGAAAGCAGAGGATCTATCCATCAAAATATGAGATGAACCATGATACCAAAAAAAATAAAGTAATCACAAAGAGCGAATAGGTCGCTTCATTCATATTTTTAAAGAAAGAAAGAAAAGGGACCTGATGGATAGATATCAAACAAGTCTTTTTAGACGGAGTCTTAGTGCATCACCTGCTGATGCACCTGCATTTGTGACTTGTCCTTTGATCCCGCCTCCATCGGTTTCCGATCCTGACCTTGGTCTCGGTACAGCTGGTTTATTGGGTTCTTTCACGGCCGTCGTCTTTGCTTCCGCTTCTCCACTCCCAGTTTCCATTTTTGCTGTTGCCGTTGCGGAGGGAATAAATGCTGATGAGGACGGGACCGCAGAAGTCAGGAAAGGATCTTGAGAAACAGGTATGGTCGCTGCCAATGGAACGGTTGTATCGACCGAAGAAATTGACGGGCGGGCGGGCGCTTCGGGAATTTTATAGAAGGACGGAACAAGGACGACGTGTTCTGAACAAATCGCTTTACGAGACCATCTTCGACGACGAGTGAATTTTCCCAAGCCTCCTTTAGCCGTCATACCCTCCCATTTATTTCCACCGTAGCTCCAGCCAGCTTCATCAGTCCTCGCCTCTAGATCTTCGCACTCGACCAGTCCTAACCCTAATACTCCCCCTGATCCTCCGATGACGTTCCTCGCTTCTCCGGCTATGACCTCACCTCCACCCTGAAGGCTCATTGCAAACAACGTTTTGCGCTCTCCGTCCACCGAGCTTGAACTGGGAATGGAGAGGGCCGAAGAGATTGAGCTCGATCGTTTTGCATGAGGAGTAGGGCTCTGGCTTGTGCTCCCCGAATTAGCAACACCAGTGATATTCGATAAGCTCAGGGATCCGACTAGACCCGAAGAATTTGTACCAGGCGATCCGTTGGAAGGATTGGCTGTAGAAGCATTGGCTGCTGTCGTAGCCGCTTTAAGTCTCTCAAGGCCACGGGAAAGCGCTTGTTCGCCCAACGACATCCTATTCGATATCGTTATAGATCCACTAGGGTTTCCACCGGCCCCTCCAGTCGAACTACTAGAACTCCCAGAAGGTTGCCCACCCGTAGAGGGGAGTGGGTGATGCGCTTTTGTCGGGCTGTCTGGTAGCTTAGGAGGCACAAAAGATGACTTGAATTGCCCTTCGATGTTACGTAGGACGGACCATTCCTCCTCGACCCATTGCCAGGATGCTGTTCGGACTTCATCATAGTTCGATCGAGTGGTACAGGGCACAGTGATTGTATGCGCCGGAGGAAGAGTGAAAGAAGGGGGTGCAGGGGTTGGGTTCAAGTATGTGTCGCACCTGATACAGATCCATTCGGGTGATCAGCATATCTATCTACGGGCTCACAGAGACGCGGAAGGACACACGTACCAAACAGGTCGATCCCCGGGTGCTAAGGTTGCTGTCCAGTCCAAAGCTAACCACCACCTTTGATTTTCGATCACTTCAAATCTAAACACGACTGGTTCCTCCTCCCATTCTTTTTCTTCCTCTTTTTCTTTTGTAGACCCTGGAGTACGTCCGCTTGTTCCGTCTATGTTCCCATTGGGCTCATTTTTTCGTCTAAGACCCATCAGCAAAGACTTCATGCTCAAGCTTCTTCCTCTGCCACCGTCTGAGCTCAACAAGGCTTGCTTGGATGAAGCTGACCATGCCCATGCAAACAGTTGGGTTTCAGGCGACGATGGCGTACTAGCTGATGATCCCAAGATGAGGAGAGAGAAAAAGAGAAACAAGCGGTTGAGGTGGTATGATGACTGAAAAGCAGTCTGGATAGGATGTAAATATGGAGAAGGAAGGAAAAGGACGATTGTCCCTACAGTTCCCATAGTCTTCGAGCCGTTAAACAGTTAAATTAGTCTTCAACATCACCATACTGGAGGCTTAAACTCTCTACTTACCACTCTTGGACCTAGTATCAACCCTGCTAGTACCCATATGGTCCAAATCCCGATTAATCCTCTCAGAACTCTTCTCCAGTTTCCGTTCTCCCATTCTTCTTTAAAATGACTAAGCCAGCGAGGCGGCCAGGTTTGAGCAAGTAAAGCTTGAACAGCTGAGTAATTTGAGACTGCTTGCAGAATCGTTTGGGACGTGACTGGTTTAGGTGCAAGAGATGCTGGACTAGGGGCCAGATAATGAAGTGAAGAGTTTTTGTTCAATCGAAAGAGGAGAACGTCGTAAAGCCTGGGGAGGGACGGGTACAGATACCCCAGCAACAATAAAGGCGGGAAAAAGTATCTGGAAAGTAAGACCAAATGAACTGTCAATTACTGAAACCTTTTGCGAAATCATGAGGAGACCAGACAAGTGGACAACGTCATTTGGTAAAGGTAGAGGAGAAAGACTTACTTCACAATCTCCATTCCACCCAAGCACACGACCCACCATGCAAGGATGACTCCCCAACTCCAGCCTCTCTTAGAATCTCTCCAGAGAAGGATCTCTAATCCCTTACGAGTGCCAGCCACAACAGGAGCAGAGATCAACAGAAATCTTGAAATAGGTGGAGGCGTAGAAGTTAACACGTCCGACATGACGGTCGAATAATGATTCGAAGGTAACCTGTAGGTTGTGGAGGGAAGAGATGCGGGAGGATAGACCGGCACGTAGAGAACTTGAATGTAAGGATCTGTTAGAGGCGTCTCAAAAACCGACATAAGTCAATGACCTTTGTTACTTCCGTAGATCTACCAAAGAAAGAACGTATGTGGGGGACCTAGGGAAGATGCACATACTGCTGAGGTTTGAACCAAACACAGATTCAACAGACAAAGTGAACGGACGAGATCATTTTCGAGCAGAAACGGTAAATGTTTAGCCGGACACCGCCGATGAGGATATATACGGCAAGAGAAACGAGTGCTGAGTAAGACAAAAACCTCTGAAAAGGGACCTTACCTTGAAGAGCTGTTCAATTCTCCAAGAAATTGGCTATCGATCTGGATGAGAAAAGCAGACTATGTCGAGATGAGGAATGAATGACCGAGCCCGGAAGAAGGCGTTTGAAGGTTTCGTTCAGATGTTTCTCGTCATCGCAGTTGTTTTCTTCTTTTCTTATTCCGACTGCACACGTAATCGATTTAATCATCTTTGTGATTTGTCAACTGAATACACATGACTATCTTTCCATCGACCTGATCACCATCTTGTTTTTGAGTCCACTGTAGAGTAGATTGAAATGAAAACATGACCCATCAGAATAACATGTTCACATCAAGTCTGGCTCCTAAGTCTCATTCCCTCTGTTCCAAGCCCTTCGCTCAAGGCGCTTCCTATGGAAACTATCTTCTCTACATCATCTTCCTTTTCCTCGGCCTTGCTCTCTTGTTCACTTTCAGCCTCCACATCGGTTTGGTTTTGTTTCTTGAGTTTCTTGGCCCGCTCAACTTCCTCTGCGTCATCGTCTCCATCTCCCCACTTCCAAAGCAAGGTGAATTCACCCTTCACAAGCGCGACTAGCGCGACCGCACCAACTGATAGAATTTCGAACAATAAATTAGCGTGACGAGTCGTATCCTATGAGTTTTAACAGATGGAACAGCTCGAGCTTACCACACGCTGGACTCAGATACAAGAGCGCCGGTTGGGCGGCTCGGAAGGTATGCATCACTACGATGGTGGTAATTAGACCAAGTACATAGGCAATCATTGTAGCCAAGAAGTAGGGCTTCGGGAATGAGGCCGATGCTCGGAGAGGCTTCGGTAGGCATCGGCGAGAGGCCAGCGAAAAGTCGTATCTCAAAGCGAGAGCGATAAAGATACCTGTGTTATGAGACAATTTACGTTCCAGTTATTATAAGCAAAATTTAGACAAGAGAACTGAGCTGCAGACGGACCTGGGATAACAATATCACCCAGTCCCAGCATGGAGTATCCCTGAGCACCAGTCATTCCTGAATCCTTTGGAAACACTAGCTTGACAGGTGCATCCAACCCTTTAGCGACGGACACCATGACCTCCGTTCCGAACACCCAGAAGATATCGTAGAAGAATAGACCGCCAAGAAGAGTTGCACCCGTAATAAACGAGTCGAGCTTCATCAATTGGATGGCGGTGTGGGCGAACGAGAATCCAAGACTGTCATCGGAATAATATGAACGTCTCAAGGACTTGTATCTTTTTTTAGTATTGAAAGATAGTCGGCTTACACATTGTTAGCCCACCAAGGCTTCTGCTGGGTTGCATACACAAAAGGGATAGCCAAAGAGAGTGGAATGGAAGCCAAAGAAATGAAAGGCATTGTGGCCGAGCAAAGCTCTGTTATTGCATATGGGCAGATGCGTTAGAAGTAAGTAAACAGATACTCGTCATACAGACCAGGCAAACGAACTCACTTTTAGAATTTTCAGCAATATCAATCTTGTATTCCGGCAATCGGGAGGATACAGCTCGAGGGGTTATCCATTTCAAAGCAGTAGAACTGGTCTGTTGATGTATCACATTTGATGAAAGCTTCTGAACATTGAATTACATCAAGATGAGAAAATGAAGACAGGACGAACCTCAAAGACTGCGAAGACCCCTGCAAGGGTAAAATACCATCCTATAAACCAGTTGATCCAAATTTTGTCTACATACTGTCATCACAAAAACCGAAAACATCAGCGATGTATCGCAGCGATGTCAAACTGAATGCGCTTACTTTAAAAATCAGGTACAGTCCTCCAAGCATGCAACTGCCAAGGATTGGAAACATCCACGCATCGCTAAAAGATATCCGGTCAACATCTTCATCTTCATTATCATCAGCTTCATCTTCACCATCCGATTCATGATCTTCGTCGGTTTTAGATTTTGATCGTCTTGCGGATCGCTCACGCAAAAGACGTTTCGATCGTTTAGATGTCTAGGATTAAAAGATAATCGAGTATATACAACCATTGATGCTGAGCTTGTCTCAGCTAAAGCCCTCTTCATTTAACCTGCCAATATGACAAGTGTTAAACATTCAAATCAAAAAAGAAAAAAAGAAAATACAGATGAACTGACTTTCAGAGATCCAAATGACCCCATCACGATTCTTTTATGAATTTGCCAAATGCACGAGGTCAGCTTGGTCGCCTGAAGAGCACATAATTGGAACAGTAAAGGAGGCTAACCCACGGAAGAACCGCAAGGGATAACGTGGACGCATAAGCTTGGAGTAGACCTCGATCCATGTCTGGCCTGGACAACTGTTTGTGGAATGATGGTGGTGATGGTTCAAACCACCTGAACCAAGTAGACACGTTGTCTTGCAAACGTCGTCACGTGATCACCATATGTAGCATCTATTCGCCCTCAACATCTCTCCATCAGGTTTCAGCAAGCTTGTTGCGACCATCTCTGATGATTCCTCGTCAACATCAACACAAAACTAACATAAACAGATGCAAACTGACGAAAAGGATTAAGATTGAAAAAACCACTGAAAAGTGGCAAGATTGATGAACACGGGCAAGATCGGGCAGTCGCTGTGAGAATGCTGTCAACCTTGATTCCTCTCTTTGGGCTGTTCCTGCTTTTCCAACATCGCTCGTTGATCTTTCCATCTAGCTGTCACTCACCACCGTGCTCGTCCTTCATTTCTACTCTTGCTGTCGCATCTTTGTCCTTTCTTTTGTTTGTCAAAATGTCAGCAGAAAATGAACTGAGATGTAATAATCTCCGGTAGGTTGCTTCGGCTGTTGGCATACTCAACATACTTACTTCTTGTTCGATGTTAACTCACCGGCTGAACTGTTGCCCCTTGTCGCTCACTCGTTTAATAAGCTCTTGTCGAAAGCTTCTTGCTGAGCAAGGGAAGGCTGTAGTCACTACTGTATGTTCTTGACCTTGATACTCACTGTCAATCAGGTCTGACCTGTACTTTTAACTTACTCAATATGCGCATATAGTGCTCTCGTAAGCTTACTATTTCATCATACCATCAACACAGAGGATTCTATGTTGACCAATCCCCGTGGTAACTAAATTATTGATTCAGACATATTTTGTAGTGAGTATACTTGGATAACCTCTCCTTTCAACCCACACATTCGCCCTTAATCTCTTCTAAATATGTTTGAATGAACATAGTCGAATGCGCAGAACGTCTCTTCAAACCCTCTCGCTTGTGTCCGGCTTGTAAGCTCTGAAGAAAGGATTTGTGTATGCTGTTTTATCCTACATGAGTTCTTACCTTGCCTTTATACAGGTGAAACTCAACTCTCAGAGCCAGACGATGTGGTAGTGTGTAGTCTAAATCCAAGTAACGACTATAGAACTTCCGTCTTGAGCGGCTTATCGTGGGTCATTATGACAGATATATACATCAATTGTTTGCTGTTGATGCTCAATCTATTTACCTCATTTCATGTCTAGCCCTTCGATCATCATGGAGATATGTAGTCGGAAAGTCAATTTTTCTTCGTTTCAACTTACAGTTCAGCATTGATGATGTTTTCGCTATCTCTATTCAACAGAGCGCTTAGCTTCTGGCAATACCAGATCACCCAAGAAGCGTTCGTCAAGGATATATATCTTTTTATCTCACTTATGGTTATGACTGATCTGTGATTTGCTCTCATGCTCATACAGAGCGTATCAAGCCATGATGTTGCATAAAAGTCAAGATAGAGGCTTGATTTTAGAAAGAGAAATCGCGATCTGTATGTCTTCTGGCGCTTCAAATTATTCAACCGCATATACCCCTGCTAATGATGAGTAATATGTTGTGTCTTCTCGATCTTACGCAGCTAAAGGAGAAATCCAAAGTGACTATCTCTTCCTTCCGGCCTAACCACAATTTTGAGCCTTATGTAGCATACTGATTCAAACCCTTTAAGTGCTTTCAAACAAGCTTCGCAGTTGAGTTTATCAGCCTTTCCGGTCATTCGAGAATCGATTTTAACGTGTTCTTCACAAAGTTTTTGAACAAGACCTCAACACCGAGCGGCGCAAGGTCCGAGATGTGCTTGAGCAATCCAGGGAGAAGGAAAGGGAATATGGGAAGCTTAAGGCAAAAAATCCATTTTCTTTCACTTACAGCCATACTGAAAATGCCTGTATACGAATCTGACAATAGATTTTACACTTTACTAGAACAACTATGACAAAGTACGAGGCATCTTTCTCTGCGCTATTCATCAAGACAAATAGATCGTTGATTTTAACCAAAACCATACTCATCGATCTGATCTTGTCGATAGCTCAAACGAAAAACTTTGCTTTTGGGATCTGGAGAGAATGATTTTGATGATTCAAACATTCAGTCAGCTTCTGAACAAGGACGCCTTTCACGGACGAATTCACTCAGGCAACAGGGGGCTGCTGTTCTGGAACCTACCAATAGAATGGGAATATCTACTTCGCGTGTAAGGATTTTAAATCAGTCTTGGCTCTATTGAAAAGGTGGTATATGTTCATGACTCGACTGTCATCGTATCAAATAGGGCATTCAGACGCCGATCAATCTATATCCTTCTTCTGATGCTAGCATCAGCTCGAACTTCAAGCTCAACAACTCGATCAGTTTTTTGCCGGAATCAGGTCCATCGCCACACCGATCGACTTCATCTGGCACACGTCCTTTCAAAATGACGAACGAGCCCTCAGAATTTATTAGACCTTCTTCATCTCACCATCAGCAGCAACATAACCAGCAGATAGTCCTAAGTCATCAAGGAAGGTTGGCAACAAAGGCTGATTTAGGGAAGAGTTCATCCAGAGCAAGGCCGAAAACGAGCTCGATTGATGGCGGAGGTGGAACCGAGAGTGGTTCTGGCAGAAATTTCAGTCCAAATTAATCTAAGTCCTGGAGAATGTCAGTTCAAAAGAAATTCTTATGATTGGAAAGGTGGTCTTTTGTTTCCATTCATCTTCCCCCACTAACTTGTGTATCATGTCTTCTGTTGTGCGATATTTTCATCAGTGCGCATCCTGCCCTATCAGTTTTGGCATTTCGCTTGATAGATAGACTATGATTTGACGTATGACCACCCTGTCCTTTTTCAAGAATTTCTTCATTTTATCTCCATGGCTGCTTTGCTATTATTTGCGGCATGGATCATGATAAACCTGAGAGAGAGCGATGGAATGAAGAAGATGATCTAGCTCAGACTTGGCAAGTATGCGATACCTTCCTCTTCAGACTCGAGGCTGAACATCTGAATCTTTTCTGTCGACAATGACGCTCTTGCATCAGGTCATCTCTATGCTTTTTCAAGATCGTCGGCAAGTTGGTCCATGGTCAACATGCGCCTCTGCTCGAAAAAGAGGAAGGCCCATGTGCTTGCTGGCGTCGATTTGTCTAATGTGGTTTGAGCAAAAATACAACACGTGCAGGTCGAAGGCTGAAAAGATAAACAGTAAATCTTAATTGACGCGCGAATTGACATCACTCTGATCAGGATCTCAACGACGAACGGATGGACGACGAGAATAATGAGGAAAGACATTCTCACTAAGTGTTTCCGTCTGGTTGCTGATATCCTGCTCTAAAGCCAGTCGCAACAACCCGATATCAGGTATTCAATGCGATCCTTTTAAACAAGACATTCTATGATATATAATTGTGCAAAAGAATGAACGTGTATTTGAAGTTTGAACAGGTATCGGATGATCATATGATGAGTCAAAGAAGATAAATACTCGAGACTAATGAAAATATTAGAAATTAAGATAGTTCATGATATCCAACAGCGGCGAGATTTTTTCCAGTGGCCATTGTTCCGTTGGTTTGTAGTCAACTAGTTAAAAAAAAGGGCAATACTTAAAAGGGCCCGCCTCATCTAGGTTTATCTTCCGGATCTAAATAAGTTCACGGCACATTGCTCTAGGCTATCCTACAGATTTTCTCAGAGTCAGCAAGTTGCTGATCGATGATCCAGCAGTGTCTTAAGCCGACCGGAAGGCGAACGCCTATGTTCGCTGAAGCTAATCTGTGAAGGTGGTGACGAAAAATCACGATTGTTTAGTGAAGAGTATGAGCATCGCCAAGGATGCATACGAAACGGTTTTTTCAGAACCGTTATATTCTTACCGCAAGACTGAGATACTGTTTCGTAGAGAGATCCGGTAGATCTCAGATGAGGGTTCGCTAGTGTTGATGAAACGAACAAGAGAACGAGCAGCAATGAACCACCTGATGGTCATCCAAAAGGGATATATCAAAATGTTGATTGGTTAGAAAAAAGATAGAAAAAACAAAACAAAACATCAAACATTTATTCTCGATAAGCAAACGAAAAACTTTTTGAGTAAAAAAAACTTACGTGAATCCCATATCTGATTCAAAGACAAACGTCGGGTTGATCGAGAGGCGATTTTACGTTAGTAAATCAAGTGTGCGAGACACTGACTTAATAGTCGTAAAGAGGAAACAAAGACAAGAGCTAAATTCAAACGAACAAGGATAAAAGGATGAGAAATCGACATTTGTCGCGTTCAGTTGATGGATCAACATGAGCAAATGCTGTACTGCCTCCTGAACCCGTACACTCGACTGGTCTGTCAAGGAATTCGGATCAGCATAGGGATCATGGAGCTGTATGACAGCTCTGGGAAGTAAAGGAAGAGTTGACGAGGAATTTAATATGTACCCAAGTAAAGCGCCCTCAGTCGATCTTCCAAAAGATGCGTTTTGATAAAATATAGACTTACAGCAAGCTATTCGTATGGGCACTCAACAAAATCTCGTCAACGGATCTTCCGTCGTCATCTATGGTGGATGATCTGAACGGATCACGTAACATGGACGGAAAAGAAGACCTGCGCCAGAAAGATAGAATGAAGAAAAAAGAAGTTTTAATCCACCCGGCCAACAAAGAGGAAGGGAAATGAAGCACATCAATCGGACTGCCATTCTCATCACTGCATTTCAAACCAGGGATGACCTACCTAAAACCAGCTGTCCATAGATCCAGCTGCTTGAATTCCGCCGTCTCTTTCGGGTCTTCAACGTCCCGTTCTGAGGCTAATCGCACATAATCATTTACCCGCCGGACCAGGATCGTGCTCTTCACAAGCAACGAGTATGCCGATATGTCTGGCGGGTGATAGGAGAATAGGTCGGCCGAATGAAAGTCCTGGCTCGGCGACAGATGTGGTGGGTCGACAGTTGCGGATGTGGTCGGAATCCAGCTCGTCTGGTAGTCAGTGAAAGGGAGACGAAAGAAATGGAAGAGAAAATAAGGAAGGGGGTACAAGCAAAAAGCAAGATCAAGTAAGGTTTAGCATCGAGATATGATGAGACACAGTATATCATGACAAGCTATGGTGGATTGCAAAAGATAACGAGCTTTGATCGCTATCGATCTATTGATCACATCCTAGCACGAAAGAATACAAGGCGGAAGAAGCAAGGGAAACAAACACCGACTACTTCGCAATACTCACCACGTTGGACAGGTCAATTGCAGGCGCCCAGCCGCTGGTCGATGCGGCAATTGTGTCCAACCCGAATAAACAAGCGAAAAGGTTCTGTCGCTCTGCCGTCTCAATATCATCCTTGGCTAAAAGCGAAAAGCAAGCGCGATGGCCATGATGAATCAGAATTGAGCTCTAAGCATCAACTCATGATTCAAAACATCTGAAGAAACTCCCTTACGAGGCGACAGGAAATTGACGGGAGCCCTTCTAGGGTTTTTCGAGAAGGAATGACATCTTCGTGTTTGCAGTCCCAGAGGACTCACCATCTGAGCAGCGTCGCCAATCATGCTCCAAGCTGGTGAAACATTCAAGAACGGAGAAAGGAAATAAGCATATTGCTCTTTGATGAAGATACTCTTTGATTAGCCGTGCGCGGGTGTAGCGCCTACCTTCTATCCAACGAGCTTCTTGATAGCAGTCTGCAGTATCATTGAAGATTTAAGTAGATGATCAGAGAAGTAGAAAAAAGGGAAAGTATGGCTGACTGACAATGAGACATAATGGCCAACGCTTGAATGCAAGAGATCCAATCTGACGAAAACATCTTTGACTGTGAGCCAAGCAAGCAAATTCACAGCCCGCATAACAATAAAACGAATTTATATATATATGAAGGACAACAAGGACAACAACAATGAAAATGATACATTTTAATGTCAAAACCCTTTTTCTTTTTACTTTAAAGAGAGAATGAGAAGCTTCAGTGAAACAGATAGCTCACGTCATGGACATATAACTTTCCCCAGCTGAAGTGAACCTGACCAAAGTCTCCGTCCCGGCCAAAGAACCCACCCAGTACACCCGGCCGCTTTGAGCCCAGCCCGTCCCAGATCGGCGTTGGGTCCACTGGGTTCAGTAAACTCTTTGGCCAAGTCTTCTCAACCTTACGGCCTTCGAACGCTGTGTCCGTCGGTGGCGTGCTGCTGACGATGCCAAGAAATCGAGAGGTGACTACAAGGGTCAAATGTCAATACATGAGAAAGAGTCGATATATGAAGATATTCAAAAAAAAAAATGTGAGACCAAGATTGCGATCAGAGAAGGTCGTGACACTGACCAGCGCAGATCGCATGAAGCACAGCAGGATGCGGAAAGTCTGGATGGCTCGGCGGTAGGGCTAGCCGGACCATAAAACGGCTTTTGTTAAATATGCTGGCGACGGGTCCGATGTAGCGGAAAAAGCTCTCGACGCTATGTAAATCACAGCGGTTAGCGGTTTCCAAACCAGTCCACAGACAATCATCAGTAAATCAGTGGGATGATACTTAAAAATTAGACTTGGAAGTAGTTAGGAAAGAAAAAGAAACAAACATGTGCCCAAGCATCATCGGATTCGGAAGATGAGGCGGCCACCTAAGAAGTCAATTATGAATATGGTTGTCAAGATGGTGGTGAGATATTTGCACACGCGGATGAATACATGATGGGTTACTAAAAGTCAAGACATAGACGACATACCCAGGGTACAGCAAGTCCATCAACACCTGGTTTGCCTTCTTATCTTCCTCATTATCTGTCAGATTAATATTTTCTCGGTCTCCCGTTCGACCATTCGACACATTGCTCAAATCATCTTTTGTGATCGATCTTGCTCCGAATCCATCTGGCCGTTCGAAACTTTCGGACCTCAGTGGTACATGATCCATTGATGTTGACCAAAGGTGTTCCGGAAACGTCCTCATTGGTTTCCTATCGGCGAACTCTCTCTTCAGTTTTCGTGCGATCTGTTCTCGCGTGGCGAGTTGTTGATCCGAACCAACGGATCTTTGCTCTATTAAAGGGGCAGGAAGGAAAGGATCCACTGAATCGGATTTTTCAGCAAACGGTCGATGATCTGTTGACTGATCTGACGAAAGGGCCTTTGATTTCGCGTCCGATGATGATCTTTGGGAGATATCCTGATGAGAAGACTCGAACGGCGCAGATGATGGTGAGAATGATGGTGGTGATGGTGGTGATGGTGGTGAAGCGGTGTGGACGGGAAGAACCCACTCTGAAGAAGCTGGTTGTGTTGACTCGATCTCAAGCAGGGAACTTTGCGCACGACCTTCAAAATCGTCGCCCTTCGCTCCAGACATATTTGTCAAAGGTTCACTCGAGGTATCAAAAGAATTGAAGTATATCCCTCGAAATGCCGAAATCTCTGGTTCAGGTGACTGGACCTTATTGACCCAGTGTCCGGCCGTCGGACCTATCCCCTCCAGTGCCTGCGCCGATGTCGAGGTTGAGGTCGTAGCAGAGACTGGAGTTGAAGAATTGTTGTCGATGTGTGTGTTCACGATAGAATCTTCTTCGTATGTACAGCTAGGTACCGTTGATGAGACCTGCTTAGTTTTGCTATGCACTGGTTGATTGGGCGCATACAAAAGGATCCGAGCATGATTTGATATAGTGTTTAGCTGGACCGTCTTGGACGAAGCAACCGTTCGTGGTTTCTTCAACTGGACAGAGAGAACTTACAAAGCGCGTAGTTATGACTCCGGATACAACTAAGAAAACCCATGAGCGGCCATGTTTCCTTCCCGCAAGGAAAAGAATGGTTCTTATCTTAGTCAGATCTAGAATCCATGAATCAAAGGCAGAGAAAGTGTGGACATACGTCCCACATGTGGGTTTTACGGCGTCACACCTCAGCTTCCTCTTTCGACACTGCTTTCCATCCATTTTTGCAGATTGGGAAGAAGATAAAGGAAGAGATAAAGATCAAAATCCAAGAAGAAACAACGCGTAAATGGCTTTCTCTTTCATTCTTTCCTACATTATCTGTCAATTGTGACGATAGGTGTGAAGGAGACTAGACCTGATGGCCAATCAATTTGTAGAGGACGTACGCTTAGGCATGCTTGGTTTCGGCGGAGCATTGGTTTCTCGTTCAGTTGTCTTGATTTCTTTGCAGACGGTGGCTGTGAGACCGACGGAGACCGAGACCGAGACTGTAAACGGGGAGGTGAAGGTGAAGCATGCGATTGGGAAGATGAGGTTGAAGATTTGAATGACGAAGAATGAACTGGATGGGCCGGTCGGGTGTAAGGACCATCAGCCATCTTGTATGATCGCTTCAGAGAGATGATGGATGATGGAAACAGTTATAGATGAACGGTCATAAGGGAATAGTCATAAGAGAACTGCTGATAAACAGAGACGGCATCATATGAGTCACTCTTGGCTAACCACACGTTTATCTCTAATCTTCTTCTTCTTTCACCTCAATCTTGTTTTGGCCTTTGTTCTTATATCTTTCGTGTGCAGATAGAACACGATTTCTACCGAAATTCATCAGCGCAAGCGAAATCTTGCGTCTGACCGACCCTTCCGGCTGGGAGGTTATAAGGAGTGAATCATTGGGCGAAGGTTAGGAGCAGAATCGATGCACAGCCCGGTCATGTGACTCAAAATTATTCTGGCCCTGTGAATATACACGCACACGCACACTCTCTCTGAGTTTGTTGATACATTTCATAGTTTTTGATTATTACTCATAGTGCATTCGACCGGATGGGGTCAAGAAAGGGTTTACGAAATGACTGTGCACAGATTGTTTACCAAACGCTCTCTCCTCTGGAGGCTCCGGAATTGACCGTTCGAGAACCCTCTCTAAGTTCACCCCAGCTGGACCCGGTGGAAGGATCACTTGTAGAGAATCCGGTGTCAACTGCGTGTCTTTCTTGTTCGACGATTTTGTCGAACTCTGCCTGTTCTCGTTCTCTGTCAGTCATCGGTCGGTTTTCTGAGGAAGAAGTTGCCGAAGAGGCGTCGAGCGAGGACGAGGGGATAGTTGGAGGAGGAAGAGAAGAAGTTGAAAAGTCGGTCGAGACAGGAGCAGATGAGGTCGAGAGAGGGGTAGGCAGAGATGAGGATGTGCCAGGAGACGATCGAGATCTCAAGAGAGCCCAGGATGTTGGGTTTTCTTTTGTCGCGCGATCTAAAAGAACGACAAGGTGAGCGAGAAAGGAGAGGCAAGAGAAAAAGGAAGAAAAGATCAGAATGAAATCATGAGGGACCAACCGAGATTTCCATATTCAACATTGTCGTTCGTTCCTAATCTTCCACCGCCAATGATTCCCAACGCCTTTTCCCTTTCCTTCTCGCGATCAAATTCCCTCAGATCAGGGGTCTCGTCGCTGTCAGACTCAAGCTGGGACTTTGTTTGAGAGAAAGGCTTGGACGATTCGCCCTGGGTACGAGGAGATCCTGGGAAAGGTTTTCCTTGTGAATCCAACCCGGCGTCGTACCTTGGCATCGGGAACGGTTTGTTTCCTGCCCCAAAGCCCTGTGGATTTCGACCGAGCGTAGATGGTTCTAACGGAGGAGCAGGAAACTTGATTGGATCGGTCTGGTGAAGGATTAAACCTTGGTACACCATCAGTCGTTGACCGATATTAGGTGTTCCGCTGGAATGATCGAGAGGTGGTGGCGGAAGAGATCATGAACATGATCAGCACTGGAAGTGATAAAAAACCACAAGAATCGAGACAAAGACACCCACGCGGCATTGAGATCTTGGTGCATTCTCCATGCGCCAAGAGAGGTCGCGGTGACGGCTCCACCGACACCTCCTGCGGTTCCAATCAAAAATCTTTGAAGAAACGTCGTCTTGAACTTTGTGAACACCAGTGGAGCCGGAGCAAGGGAACCGATGCAAAACCCGATGGTGGAACTTTGGGCAGAATTAAGAGGAAGAGAAACAACCGAAACGATGACACAGACCGAGACGTCAATCAAACGATACGGGAGCCAAATTCAAAAAGACCAAATGAATAGGACTGTACTAGGTCATTGTTCGTTTGAAGCCTTTGGCGAATATATCGATGTCTGACTGGGATATGAGTCCAGCATCGATGTAGGGTTGTGTGAGTTCTGGCGTGAGCCTAGCATTCTTGATAGGTGGACCTGATGTTGATGGTGGTGGTGATGGAGTTGTTGAAGGTAGAGCTGTTGATGACGACGAGTTATTCATGGAGCTTGAAGATGTATAGATGGTCAAGATACAAATTGGATGGGCAAGATGCGATGGAGATGGTTGAAAGTCAGCCAGACGAGTAAGATGAATTTGATGACGGAACCGTCAGAGTGTGAGTGGGCACTGGTAGATCGAGCGTGTAACCGGGTACGGTAATCATGTAATCATGTACGGTAACCAAGACCTTACGGACCTCACGGACATTGAACCCCGAGGTGCGGTGCAAGGACTACAGATCACGTGTCCTTTCCTATAATGAAATGAGGGTGACATCATCCAGGAACAAATGTTCCTTACTGCGAGCCAAGAAGCCGAACGATCCTTTCCGGAAAGGGGGTTCACACAGGGGCGGTACGCAGCGGCTAAGCTAGCCGGACCTGGGCTGATTATTCACCAGATCGGTTGGCCGAAAGACGAAATCAAATCCGAAAGGGATCAAATAGAGTAACATCGTTTTGAGTTTCCTTTCTTTTTTTGGAAACTCCATCGACGCATTTGAACCTGTTGGGGATCTATTTGCATTTAATGTTCGTACTATTCAAAAAACCTTTACCAAACAATCGCGCGGAGCTCCGATGGATCGTCTAGATTATTGACCAACAAGGCCGTGTTTGGAGTCTCTGCGCTCCTTTTGTTGTGGTCACGTTCAGTCAGGGTCAATGTTTCTTTTGGCCAAGGATCAGGTTTATCTTTTTCGAATATCAAAGTCACAAGAGAAAAATGAATGTGATTGAGAACTTTTTTGAATGGAGCGAGGTCTTTGGGGATGAATCAATGAGTCAGAAAGCGCTTGTCTGTGTGTCTGTGTCTGAGTGCCCGAGTGCTCGAGTGCCTAAGTGTCTGTAAGAATATTCGGGTGGGGGCAGAACAGTACATTGAAGGATAAGGAGATTATTAGATAGAGTTAGAAGAATCAGGGAGATATGGAGCATCACAGGTAGAAAGGGAGATAACCATATAGATAAACATTCTGATTTACACCACACAACATATATCACTCACACCACTCACACAGCTTACATCACTCACACCACACACACATATATATTCAAACTAAGCCGAGATAACCAGAACAGTACTAGCTGCAATCCATAGAATAGAATTTAGTACGCCTCGGCAAGAGAGGCCAAGCTGGGAAAGAAAAAAGATAAATAAATAAAAAAACAAACTTCTTTTCACCGCTTAACAAATTCTTTACTATCATTTTTTCAATTTCCTTTTTCTTCTTTTTTTTTTTTGGTATATCAAGTTTTTCTGCTCAGCTGCTCAGCGGTATCGTTTCCGTCCCGTTTAAAGAACTTACTTGAACGTTGGAACTTGCTCTTCCTCTTCTCTTCCCTTCCTCTTCTCTCCGGTTTCAATTCTCTCTCTGTCACCAACCTGTACACGACACAGTCAACCCGTCGTCCATACCACTTAATCACCCTCAGTTGTATACACACCCAAACAAACACACTATAATTATGGAAAAGACAACATTCGAAGAAACCCCTTCGGCCACCGAGACTCCTGTCGTCTACTCTACCGACATTGACGACAGCTCAGTCTCACCTACTCCGTTGAAGGACACCGAGAAGGACACAGAGAAGAACACTGCCTATGTGCGCACTCATGATGTTTTCGAGGTTAACGAATCTGGACCTGATTTCCGGTAAGTCACTTTCCTAATAGAGACACCTTTCCTCATTTGCAAATATTTAGCTTGTGTCTTGTGTCTCGTGTCAATTTTTCCCCTCACCCTTAACAGTGGTGTTAGCTGGTTCGGAGCCGTCGTCCTTCTCACCAAGCAGCAGATTGGACTTGGTGTTCTCTCATTGCCGAAGGTGTTGAACACTCTGTAAGTTTTGCGCGCATCATGTTTTCATTTCGGTCTAGCTTCCTTTCGCTAAACAGACAACACCACTTGTCTCTTTTCCTTTTTTTTTTCACTAGCGGTATGGTCGTAAGTTTATCTCCTCTAATTCTTCCCCCCCCTCGTTCCTGTACCTTCTTCTCTCCTTGGTTACTAACAGTCCCTTCCCTTTGGTCTACTCCTCTGCTCTCGCCCATTTTAGCCCGGTATGATCATCATTCTTTTCATTGCCGCCATGGCCACCTACGGAAGTGTCGTCATTGGAAAGTTTGGTCGAAACCACCCCGGTGTTCACACGTATGTTCATCTTTGTATCTCTGGGTAAGAATATATATATGTAACAAAGCTCATTCGTCTTGAATAATTTCACCCGTATAGCATGGGAGATGTCGGTTTCATTATCGCCGGAGTTTTCGGTCGAGAGCTCTTTGGTTGGGGTTTCTGGCTTCTTGAGTATGTCTTTGGTTTTTTGCCTTTTTCGTTGCGCGCCAGACAAGCTCTTCAAACAGTTTCTCAACGCTTCTTCCGCTCTGCTCTTCCTCTACAGATGTTTCTCTGCCGCTTCCGGTATCCTTGCCACCTCCATCGCCTTGAACGCCGTCAGTAGCCACGGAACGTGCACCATTGTCTTTGTTGTCGTCGCCGCCATTGTCATCGGTGTGGGAGCTAGTCCGAGAACGTTCAAGCAGATCTCCTGGCTTGGTTACGTCGGAATTTGCTCTATCCTGCCCGCCATTTTAATCGCCACCATCGCCGTTGGTGTGGCCGACCGACCGCCGAACGCCCCTGCCGGTCCTTATGACAAGAAACTTCGAGCTTTCGGTGATTGCACCTTGGTCGAAGGTCTCGGAGCTATCGTCAACATCCTCTTTGCCTACGCTGGGTCCGCCGGTTTCCTTCCTGTCATATCTGAGATGCGAAACCCCAAGGGTTACACCTCCGCCGTTCTTACCTGCCAGATTTTCTCCACTGCGCTCTATGTCTCTATCGCTTCCGTGCTTTGGTTTTACTGTGGACAATACATCGCCTCCCCTGCCCTTGGATCAGCTGGCCCTCTCATCAAGAAGATCGCTTACGGTGTCGCCATCCCTGGACTACTCGCTGGACCGATCATCTACTCTCGTACGTAGGCTGTATATGCTTTCGGTCTATTGACTTATCGAAAACTAACTTTATGTTTGTTTCCTCAACAGATCTTTCCACCAAGTTCTGCTTCGTCCGAATCCTTCGAGGTACCCGACATCTTCAAGAGCCCACCGCAATCCACTGGTTCACTTGGCTTGGATTGATTGTTTCCATCGTCGCCTTCTGCTTTGTCATTGCCGAGGTTGTTCCGTTCTTCGATGAGCTCATCGGACTTGTCGGTGCCGTCTTTGCCTCCATGTTCTCCATCCTCATTCCAGGACTCATGTGGTTCTATGACAACCACAGCGAGAAGAAGAACGGATCCCGAACCTTCAAGAACAAGGTCCTATACCTGAACTCGGTGATGATGATGACTGTCGGATTCGCCCTCCTCGTTCTCGGACTCTACGCCTCGGTTGAAAACATCAAGAACGCCTTTGCCGAGGGCACCGTTGGTAGTCCCTTCACTTGCGCCGACAACAGTGGAACCACTTCGTAATTTAACGCTACTTGAACTCAAAATTAAATCGAGAAACAAAACATCATGTAGAGTGCAATTTGAGGAATACCTCCAATTCTTCTTTTTATGCTTTGTTTCTTAGTCCTATTCATTTCCTTTCCTTTTTGGCTTTTCTTGGTTCTTGTTCGGTATTCTTTTTTCCCCTTTTCTCCCTACTTGATTTTCTTTCTTTTTGAATAGAACGTGATCGCTCCCCATCCTAGATTTTTTCTTCCTCCTTGCCCTCCTTACAGAAAAGGGAGTCGTTCATAGAAAAACAAGAAATTTATCAAAAATTCTTTCCCATCCCCGTTCTCTATCACATCGCTTCACTTTATCCCCTTTGCTGTTCTTTTTTCTTCGTATTTTGTCGTCCTGCATCGTCTGTACCACTATTGTATTCGCTTTTTCACCATCGATTCTTGTCGTGCAGCTCGGGAGTCTGTTTCTTTCTCGTTTGCGAATTTTGAGTGACAAATTCGAAGAACATGGGGAATAAAGCGAGGTGGAGCGAATCATGAAACGATCACAAAGTCTATCCGCTCCTTCCTTACTTTCCTTTCCTTAAGCAGGCAACCGGCCGGTCGGTTTACTGACCGCCTAGCCGAGCCTGTTCATCATTATCGATCAGAACCGTCGTTCTAGATAAACCTCGACGATCGACAGCTCGAAAATTTTTCGATCAGGATTATCTCTTATTGAAATAAAAATGGAAGAATAAGAAAGAAAAAAAAAAAGAAACGCAAGAACGTTCGATGAGTTGCAATCAGAGTTTTCTCCTCAAATTTTTTGTTTCATTTTGACCCGGATTGACCTTGGAAATGGATAGGTCACCACAATCTTGAAATACAAAACAAATTGTATTGGATCAGTACATCGCCTATCTTCTTTAGGCCATCGATACGGAAACGAATGTGAAAACAGAGAGGGATTCAGATAACTTCCCAATATTCTTGATCTCTTAGAATCTTTTGATCAGATAGTCTAATTCTGACCCTAATCTTGATCGGATGCTTCAATCTATCGAGATCTCTCAATCTTCTTATTCGCTTCCTTTATCTCTTTCTCTCTCTCTCTATTTGGTCCTGCAGTTTCCTTTTTCTTCTTCTTTTTTTTTTTTTTCTTTTTTTCTCT
>MVAI01000236.1:0-26771 GCA_014825565.1 Phaffia tasmanica | reverse complement strand
GGGGGTGGGGAGGAAATATCAGGAATTCCTTTTTGTAAAACAGAGGGTTGAGTTTATTCCTCGGAAGACTTTTCCTTCTTCTTCTTGTCCTTCTTCTCCTTCTTCACCGGACTCTCTCCGTCGACACCCTCGGCGTCCTTTGATTTCTTCTTCTTTTTCTTCTTCTCTCCGTCCTCAGCCGAAGCCTCGGTAGCCTCGGCTCCGTCGGCAGCCTCACTCTTTCGCTTCCTCTTCTTCTCCTTCTTCTCATCCGTCGTTCCGGCAGCGGCAGCGGCGGCAGAGTCGATATCGATCTCCGTCACGGACGCAGAGGGCACGGCGACAGGCTCAACGGCGGCGACGGCGGGAGCAGCAGGCTGGGTAGTGATGAGCTCTCCTCGGACCTCGTCTCCCTCGGCGCTGTAATCGACGTAGCTCTTGTCCCAAGTGGAAGGAGTGACACCGGCGATCTTTCGGCCGTGCTTGTCGAGTGTTCCGGCCTTGACCATCTTCTTCTTCTCCTGAGCTTTAGGTCCAAGACCCCATCGTCGGGGGTAAGTGTCCCTCTCCATGATGCATCGCTTGACCTTGGCGACGACACCGTGATCACACGTGCTCAAGTCGACGGTGGTCATCAGAGCGATACCGAGAGCGATGGCCTCTCCCTTGGTGGTCATGAAGACGACCTCCTCGTTGACCTCGATGTCAGCCTCGTATCGGAGAAGACCAGGGATCATGAGCTTGGCTCCGTAGCAAATGGCGTTGACGGCAGAGTCCTTGACCACAAGTCGCTTGTGACCGGTCAAGAGGGATTCGAGAGGTCGAATGACTCGTCGAAGGTAAGACTCTTTAGAGGGGTAAAAAATGGCATATCATGATTCACTGGTTAGTTCGGGTCTTTTGTGTGTGTGTGTGTGTGTGAAAAGTCTTGCTAGTACAAAGAGAAAGAAAAAGAAGAAAAAAAGACAAGCGTACCATCTCGGTTGTTGTCGTACAACCATTGAGCGTCGAGCACATCGTGCATGGTGACGGTATCATCGTTCTCTCCCATAGCTCCCGACCTGACTCGCCTGAGCTCCTGCATGTGTCCTCCGACTCCTAGAAGCAAACCGAGGTGAACGCACAAGGTTCGGATGTATGTTCCAGCCTCACACGACACGTGGAACACAGCCAATCCTCGCTTGTTGTCAAACTCGATCAAGGTGGACGAGTAGATGGTTCGGATTCGAAGCTGTCGCTTGACGGCCGAGATCAAAGGAGGTCGCTGGAAGAGGGCACCGGTGAGGGTCTCGAGGGCTCGGGGAAGCGCCTTCTCATCCTCGAGAGGAGCGTGTGTTCGGAGAACTGCAACATACTCCTTTCCAGCCGACTGCTGGGACTTGACAAGTCGGGTAGCACGGTCGATGCAGACGATCAAGCAACCGGTGACCTTGGGATCAAGAGTACCAGAGTGTCCGGTCTTTTCAGCTCGGAGGATTCGTCGAAGCCACGCGACGACCTCGTGGGACGAAGGGTTCGAAGGCTTGTCAAGGTTGATCACTCCCGACCTGAAGAAACACAGTTCGTAAGAAGAAGAAAAAAAAAACAGCGGGCGGTCAGCTGTGAGATCTGAAAGCTGGCTCAGACTGGTAAACCGACGGACTTGATGTAAGAAGCGAGATCTCGCTTCAAAGGAGAGCATCCCTGTGGTTGGAATATCAAAGAAAAGAAAACGATCAGTCGGAGAGAAAGGAGAAGGAGAAAATTAAAACAGCAGTCACGTACCACAGGGATGGGAGTGAAGTGAGACGATCGGACAAGGAGCTGTTTGGTTCAAGATAGACCCGACACGTCGCATAAAACATCAAAGTCAGTTTCAACACGAAGAAGGTTTTTTCCAAAGGGGATAGAATTACCTTGTCGTAGTTCTTGAGAAGCAAAGGCCAGTTCGAGGTATCTAAAAAAGATTACATCCCAAGAAAAAGAAGAAAGAAAAAAGGACGAGCAAAAAAGAAAAGAGAACAAGAACAAAACACGAAAAGAGACAAAATCTTAGCCGCCTGACCTATCTTGGGCGAGTGGGAGGTTCTGTCTTTGACAAAAAGGTCTACACACCAAGAGCAGGCTGAGCGGCTTCGGGCTTGATGGCAAAATCTCCATCGACCTGAGCCTGGGCGATAGACTTGATGGTTCCGACAGTAGTCATGATGAAAGTCTTTCTTTTTTTTTCTTTTTTTTTTTCAATTAAAAAAAATCAAAGAAAATACGAGCTGGAAGGAGGATAGATGGACTTGGGTATCCCAAAGAATCAGACCGGGTCCTTTGCTAAATGAACAAAGAGTCGTTAACTTGGTCTTGAAGTGTGTGCTTGACGGTCGACAACGGAAGAGAAGGACGCCTTGGGCGTAAACCTGACGCACGGACCTCGACTTTCAAAAAATTCACCGGAGTTTGAAAATTATACACCGCGAGAGGCCCAAGCGCAAGCGGCCGGTTTACCAGAGCCTGCACTTACAACTCACCCATCCTATACGCCAGAGCACCACATTTGCTGATCGTATTTTGCCAGTAGTGTCCCTGTTCGAGAAGAAAGATAGAAAGATATAAAGAACGTTACTAGAATGGTATGCTTTGATTTGTTTCTGCCTGTTTGTTTTGTTGAAAGGAAGGCTGGAAAACATGGTTGATCGTCGGTCAATGAATGCTGCAACAGCCTAAAGTCGTCAAACCCACCGGTCCCTCCAAGAAGGCTCAGTCGTGAGTTCTGAATGGTTTCACTAGTCCTTAGAGGCTTTTGCTGATTTTGTTAATGGTCCTATGGCCGTTCAGCTTCACCATCGATTGCACCAAGCCCGCTGAGGACAAGATCTTTGATGTTGCTGGATTCGAAAAGGTGGGAATTAGAATTGCCTTTTGTCTTGAAAGACGACATTCATTGAAACAGTCTGTGCTGACTTGCTCCTGTCCGGTGTTCACTCGCTCAGTACCTCCACGACAACATCAAGATTGATGGAAAGCCTGGACAGCTTGGATCGGTTGTTGGAATCGAGCGAGTCGGTCAGTTCTTTCAGACGTCTTCTGTTTTCTTGTGCAGAACAGATATACTGACTTTGACTCGGCCTTTCGCATATTCCAGAGGATACCAAGATCGTTATCACCTCTACGACCGCTCTTTCCAAGCGATACCTCAAGTTCTGTTCGTAGTCTTCATCTTGTTTCTAAACTATTGTCGTTATCTCGGGCGCACATTGACAGGTCCTTTTTTCTCTCTTGGTAGTGACGAAGCGATACCTCAAAAAGTCCACCTTGAGAGACTTTGTCCGAGTGGTCGCCTCTGGCAAGGATTCTTACCAGCTCAGGTTCTTCAACATTCAGGGAGAGGACGGAGAAGAGGTTGAGGGTGAGGGTGATGACGAGGATATGGAGTAAGAAGAAGAAGAAAAAAAATCCTAAATAGATAAGAGGGGTGGAGCATTGGTTTTCTTTCCCCTCATTGGATTGTAATTGTACGATGATGCCTTTTCTTTCGATTCTTACTTGTAGAAAGGTTGTCTCTTGATCCATGTTGTCAAGCGATGGTTGATAGGTGTACATAACCCACGAGGAAACCATGCTGACGTACTGATAGAAGCGTTGGGGAACAAGAGGAATCAACCCCCATATGATTCCCAAACCTGTCATCAAATCTGAGTCCTACTTATATCCACTCACCTTCCAGTGTTCGTTCTCTTTGACGTTCATCACCTGGATAGATACCCATCTCGTGCTCTGCACTTGATCCTTCTTCTCAATGTCTCTTCATATTGCTCTGCCCAACAGAAAACGGTTTCTTCTCACTCCTTCACCTCCTTCCTCATTCAGATCGCCGTCACCCGAGTTTAAGATCATCATACATCCTTCTCCGGCTCCTCTAACCTCTCCGATCAAGAAACCAACGGATGAGGTCGAGAAAAGACTTCAAGAAGACCCAGGTTATCGAGGGTGTGGGTTCTTGATGACACCAAGAGAGGACAACAGAGGAAAAGATCGTAGGTTCTATCGATAAGCTGGAAAAGGCTGTCTACTTGGATTTTTGTCTGAACGACTCTGTTCTTTCAAAACCAATCTCAGGTCTGCTTCTCACATCGACAACTCCCTTCTTCATTGGAAGAAACCCTACTTGGTTGGCTTATCCTTTCTTTCTAGACATCTTTGTCTTGTCATGTTGGCTGACGATCAAATGTTGTCTCGAGCTGTAGTGATTATGTAGTTCCGTCTCCTGTCGTGTCGGGAAAGCATATGCGCATTTATACGTGCGGTCAAAATCTTCCCTTTTCTTTTCTTTTTCTTCTTTTTTTTTATTTATTTACTGATACCTAAACACCCATCATGGCATATTGGGTATTTACTTCGTTTTCTGTTGGTTTCTTCCATCCTGACGTGCGCTTATTAGAGTTCGCAATGACAAGAACCAACCGCTTTCGTGCGTCGAGGTTAGTTATTGACTGTGTCATTCAGACTTCAACCTTGTTCTTGGCTCAATTATATTCGCATACACTCGTGCTGTTACTCTTGTCGACTTCTTCCTTGTTGAATATGTCTCTCTCCATCTCAGGATCTGTCCATGAATGGTATAGTGGTGAATGGCAAACGGCTCAAAAGCCAGGCTGTCTTTCTCTCCGAGGGAGATGTCATTGAGATACCTCAGACGACAAAAAGTGCGTATTCACTCTGCTTTGTATGATCGACCTTCTGCCATCTAAACATCCAATCTTGCTTGTATCACTCTCGATGCATGGTTGTTAGAGTTCTTCTTTCATCTTCCAACCGATCACTCGGAAGAGGATGACTGTACTCAACTAGGCCTGCTCGACTCATCCGAGGCATCCATCCTTTCTGGTCGAGAAAGTCTAGGCTTACATCGTCCTGGACGAAAGACAGCTCCAATTTCAGCAACGCTCAAGATTGGGCATTACCGTGTCTTTCTAGACCAGAATTTAGGGTCAGGAAGTTTTGGAAGAGTCAGGTTAGCAGTAGACGGAAGAACCGAAGCTCAAGTCGTAAGCATCTTGGATTTCCTTCTTACATCGACTTTGCGTGATAGAAAATCAGTCGTTCATATGTGTTCCCAATTCATGACGGTTGGTCTGTCCCAGGCGTGCAAAACTGTACCCAAAAGTCGGGTACATATGTCTTCTCTCTGTTACCTGTTTGCACTTATCTCAATTTCCAACACCGACTAACAAGAAGACATATTCAATCTCCAAATCCTCATTCTCAGCTCTTAGGAGATCGGGATTTCGAACGGCTCTACAACGAGCTTGAACTAGGTCTCAAGCTGAACCATCCGAACATTATCAAAGTGTTTAAATATCATCAAACAGAAAGCCATTTTCATATATTCCTTCAACTGTGCGCGCATCTCCTACACTTGAAAAGAAAAACTCAGACCAGCTGAGCATTCATGGTTGATCTAAATGTTTTCAAAAGTGTAACCGGAGGGGACCTTTTTTCTTACATCATCAAACATCGACAACTAGAAGAAGCTGAGGCAAAATATATTATGTATCAGATCCTTCAAGGTGTTCAGGTGAGCGTTGGCCATTTTTTACATTCAGCCCGTTGGAACCACTTGAGAACGAAGCTAAAGGTGTGTTTTGGCCGCAGTATCTCCATGAGAACGGGTGCGCTCACCGAGGTAAGTTAAACTGACCTGGAACTATGACCTTGACCGCATTCATGAGACTTCTTTGTTCACCCTAATGGCCTATTTCTACTGATTGGTTTTTATCATCAAGATCTGAAGGTAAGAACCAGTGTCTCCTCTCTCTCTCTCTGTGAACAAAGGCGAATGGCGTACTGATTGCGCGATTATTCATTCGCCAACGAACGTCTAAAGCCTGAGAACATATGTAGGTGTCCTATGGTTTGCTCTATTTGTGATCAACGCCAAGTCTGAAGACTGTGCGAGATTATTACCGATGTTTCAACAGTACTCCAACAAGGTGAAATTTACCCGACTATCCTGATCTGCGATTTTGGACTGTCAACTATGCATCCGGATGAGCGAGCTCCACATAACAACGCATTGACGATCCGAGCGCCAAGCATCGTCGGAACGGCTGCTTACTTCTCGTGAGTGCTGTTGACTTTTACCATCCTGAAAATATGTATGTTGATCTGGGTATAATCTTTTCCGACGATAAAGACCTGAATATATCAAGGCGTCGGCTCGAGTGAACTTGGAAACCACTCGACAGAGAGCCTTAAAGAAGGACAAGACATTCAGAGCCCGGAATGAGGTCCTTTTAGACGCCTCCAGATTGGATTGCTGGTCTCTTGGGGTCGTTCTCTACATCATCGCTACGTACGTTTCTAGCCTTCATCCCTGGTTTCCGGTTATCTGCTCTCATATTTTGTTGCGCGTGGTCGTCTTTTTTTTTTTGGTCTTTTTCCTGTACTTTTCTAACGATGACAACAATAAACGGCAGTGGCTATCATCCGTTTGGAAACGAAGAAGACGAAGAGTCTGATTGTGAGATGCAAAGCAGTGGGTCAGGTATCAATCGAGATCGGGATCACTCTCAGCGGATGAGCTCGGAAATACATGCCAAGATCCGACCTGGCGCTCGGTCGCTCTCTTTGGGAGAAAAATGGAAACCGGCGACGAGGATGGAGATCGTGGACAAAGCAGCAGAACAACATATGAATTTATTTTCGAAACGAGTTTGTGAGCAGGAGGTGAGTTTCTCTTTTTTTTCATCGCTTTATTTTTGTTTTATTTAATTTTCCTTCCTCCCTACAAGTGGGCTCGAATAGGACAATCAAGACTTAACAGTTCCAAATCCTACTGCTTGCCTTCCTCGCCTCTAGGTCCAATTTAGCCCAGAGACCTGGTCAGCATACCATCCTTCAGGTAAACCTCTGATTTCTCTGTTGATTGTTCGCCCTTAAAAGGGCTGGGTCTCCAAGTCTTTCTATGCCTAACGTGTCAACCCGAATGATTTGCTTTTGATGTCTATCCTATTTCATCTTATTTTTATTTATTTAATCCTAATTTTAAAAAAAATCATTTTCAGTCCAAGATCTTATCCTTGGCTTACTACGCCGGGAACCTGCGATCCGAATGTCAGTCCGGCAAGCACTCGCTCATAAGTGGTTCGAAAAGGATCGTCGTTCGCTAGAGGAGAGCTACCAAGCTCGGGTCGTCCAAGGTCGGCTGGGTAGGTCCAGCCGAAGTAAAAGGCAGCGGCTGACTACCGGTGCAACGGACTTTTGAGCATTTCGTCAAGTAGAGAAGTAGTGTTCATTTGGATATATGGTTTTTTTTTTTTTAACGAATAGGAAAACAGAGTCAAAACAAAAACAAAAACAAAAATAGACATGAGGAAGAAAGGTGTGCTAAGAGTTTATCTTAGTCTTTTTTTTTTCACATATATGCATGATATCAGAGGCAGGAAAAGGAAAAGCGCCTAGAGGAGAAAAGAACACTATGAATGCTAGCAAGGATCTTTTGACATAAATGAAACCATAGTGGACTACAATACAAGAGCGTCGAGAAGGGCAGTGTGATAGAACGAGCAGGAGGGCAAGAGGACGGACAGAAACGAACGATGAATGCAAGATAAAGCAAGAAAGGGAACTGTATGTCGAAAGAGGTAAGTGAAAAAATGAAATAAAAAAATAATTAGAAAAAAAAAAAGAGAATGAGTCGAGAAAAGTGCAAGCCAGTCTAAGAATGAAGGGCGACTGGTGTTTTATGTTTGTTTTGCTGAAGACTCGGTATAAAAAATAAAGGAAAGGACCTCTACTCCTCATCTTCCGGTGTGACAGCAGATCGTTTCGTCATATCTGACCGAGCGGATCGGATGGAGACTGAATGATGACTACCTCCACTCTCATCCGTCCAGCCTGATCGTTCCCACCATGCTTTTAGATGCCACCTGTCTTCTAAGAACGATCGGATCAGTCGAATGGAGTCGTCCAACACATTCAATGGACCCTCTGTAAACGCGTTGTTTTCGTTCCAGGCATGATGGTCAGAAAGGATCCGTTCGTCTAGCGCACAGTCCAGAATGAAAGATCAAGACTCACCAAGATCGTCATTGAGGACGAAGGAGCTGATCTGCTTGTTATGGCTTAGTCGATCGTTCGTGGCTTTCAGGTCATCAGGGTTGTGGATCATCGAGAATTCGAACTCGTTTTCACCTGCAAAGTAGGTAACCATGAAAAGAGACAAAGAAGGAAAGAAAGAAAGAAAAAAGGATTTTGATTAGTTTGAAAATCCAGCTATCTATCAACAAAGAAAGTAGCAAAAGAAACGAAGGGGGGGTACATACCTGTACTGTACTGATACCTCGCTATTAACCTTAACGCCCACTTTCTCAAATTGATAGGCTCGTCCTCGACTGTTCCGGTAATCATAGCTTCTTTTGAGAAATCTGTTGGTCTCCATTCTTTTGTTAATGGCATGTGAGGCTGTCTCTCCTTCTTGACAATTTGAGTGGGAACGAATGTTGCGTTTTGGTCCGGAAGGATGGATGAGATTCCTTTTGGTCCGGAATCACGAACTAGAGCGGAAAGAACTTTTTGAGAAATAGATTTCAAAAGAGAAGGTAAGTGAAGAGTCCACTTTCGGACACTTGAAATATACGGTAAATAAAAGGAAAGACGAACCGCATTCTCCACATTCAGGGTAAAGGAACGTCATCCTCTTGAACGCGTTCTCGGCTGTCGTGTTCAGGCCCATCTCCCAGAATGGTCCGAAGCACTTTCCTAGGTTGATCGTGCATCTGGTCGAATATCCTCTGTGGTTTCCTTTGGGCAACGATCCGTCGAGGCTCGCTATACGATTTGTTGGTCACCCACAGCACGAACGATGATGACGAAAATATAATAGAATAAAACTTTGAGTCTGATCTTTCCTCAAAATGTCGAGAAGATGAGAAGAGGAAACGAAAGGAGGGAAAGAGGGGACACATACACCACCGAAGAGAGGTCGCCATGGGTAACTCTGAATCCATTCCAAGAATAGACTCTTTGATGTTGTCCCAATCAAACCATGGTCTGACCTTCTTGGTCACGCCCGGAACCATGACAGACTTCTTTGCGTGCGGAAGGATAGCGAGCAGCCTGCTAATCTCGTTTCGTGCGGCAGTACTCCAGATACCACCCTCGCCACCCCTGTTTGTATCGTTTTCATGATCAACAAAGACAGGACATTGTGTTTAGTGATGTTTTCCGGGAGGACAATTATGATGAAGAGGGAGAGTTCGGAAAAGAAGAAAAGAAAAGGCAAACATTTTGAGGACAGCCCAAGTATAGAGCATGCTTTCCCTAGATCGCTCGACAAGCAGTAAAGTTGATAGATAGATTGCATGGATGTCTCCAACTCTTGATTCGGGTGTGTTTCCTGGAAATTGAGAGATCATCAAGGGTAAGTCAAATGACTGTATATGCAGGAACAGATCTTTTGCAAGAAGAAAAAGAAGAAAAAGAAGAAAATAAAAATAAAAAAGAAAAGAATCGGGACTACACACCAGAATCAACTTCTCTAAACCTTCGTTTGCTGGACAAGGCAAAGTCATCTGGCCAGGTGTTGGCGACTTCATCCAACATCGGTACCGATACTGGCTTGGGAATATGTTCCAGTCCTGGTCGTTTTCTATCGCCAAATCGATTCTCTGGAAAAACAAGCGAAACGAATCCAAAGTTAGTCGAGCCTCAGAAGGTCTGTTCGCGGTCTTGGGTGAGACAAGACGAAAACTTACTCAGCAGCCAATTGCTTCTTAGTAAGGCAGACCACTCGTGTGGACATGACGTGGGTGGAAACTCTGAGGATAGAATCCACGATGGAACGGACAGCCGAAGGACAGGACCAGTCAGTGGAGTCACCCAGTCTTGTTTACCATGCTATATTTCGAGAAGTGGCACATAAACAATTGACAGAAGGGTGAGTCAGATAATTAGGATCTTACGACTGGGGCAACTATTGCTTCAAACATGATGAAGGCTCACGTTTCGGGTCAAGAAGACTGATGATGGTTTTCGTGAGGCGAAAAGCGCAGAGCATTTTTGTCAATATTGCAAGCAACTTTTTTTTCTTTTTTTTCTTTTTTCTTTTTTAAAAGCCTATCTGGTGTCAAAACTTGAAAACTTACAATCGTCTGGAAGGAGGAAATTTGATGAAACGTTCAAAACCAAGAAAGTGTATCACATATCAGACACATAAACAGAGTAAATCCAATTAGCAAACACATCGTTGAGACGTACCGTTGAAGTAGATAAAGTAAGGCGCAAGACCAGGAATGTTCACTAGCTGGCCTTCAATTGAAAACCTTTTGTCCGAAAGATTCAAAGACGTGTTAGTGGTGTTGACCAGCAAAGTCGACAGAGTACAAAGACAGGTTAAGGACGAACGAGTTGAAGGAAGGAAGTGTTTGACTTCTATACAGCTGAGCTTCCTTGTAGGTGCCACTCGAAGTTCTATCGGTAAATATGTTGGCGTGGTGATGGACATGAACGGAGATTCCATCCTCCTGATGAGATCAAACAGAGCCAACTATTTAAGTAGAGAATCTACACGCTAAGATGGAGCAGAAAGAAAGGATACTGACTTCGATTCCAATCAAACCTTTCCTAAGCCAGCCAGGGATCTGTCCGATCCTCCACTCTCTCGTCGAACTGGCCTGACCGGCTGCCTGATCAGGTTGTTGTCCGAGCCTCTGCAAGATTTCCTGTCCGTCCTCTTTGTTGAGCGCCCAATCTCCAAGGACGAGATGGAGTCGTCTGACTTTGTTTTCTGGAGCCATGTTGTCGGCAATACTGCGGAGGCTGTGCCTCAGCTCGTCTTTATTCCGGAAATGTTTCGTTGGAGGTGCACCAGAATCATAGCGAAGCTTTGTGACGTTCGGTTGAGTGTAGTGGATGTATTGGGATAGCCAAGAAGGGTCTGATCCGTTCACCCATGTCCAGACGACCTATAGTTTGTGTGTGGAAAAGGGAAGAGGAAGAACAAGAATACAAACCAAAAACAAAAAAACAAAAAAAAAAACAAAAGGTTTAAGTTTAAAAGCTGTTGCCGCCAGGCAAGAGGAACGAGGAAACGTACATCGATATCGACGGGAGCGGCCGCGATAGCCTGCTTTGAACATATCTTGCCGTTTCCAATCCAACTTTCCAGACAGTCGTCCTCAAGGATGGGAACCTCGACGATAGACTTCCAGTTCTTGGCCTTTGCCCGTCTGGATGGCTTGTTTGGTTTAAAGATAAAGTAGTTCTCCTTCAAGTTTTTCGAAGACATGCCCGCTAATGTTGGCTGTGTGAAAAAATCGGGTCGAGACACAAGTTGCGAGCTGGGATCATCCGACCCTTCTGCGATGTTTTCTTCCGAGTATTCATCCTCACTGTCTTCGGCATCGGTATCATCGCCGTCTGACTGATCGGTGTGGATCGTGCCCGGTCGATACGAGCTGGTGGATTGGCCGGAAGGACGAAGAGAAGAGAACGGAGAACTGAGAACGCCCAACGCAGAGGACGATGCATCGGTGAGAGAGAGCAAGACAAATAAGACGGTGGAAGAAAGCGCAAAGGCAAAGATGACGAGTCTTGTGGTTCTAGAACGAAGACTCAAGCACGACCACCTGGTCTGACCATGCTCGTTCATATTCAGATTGAGAGACCCAAAGACGGACGATGCATCAGACGTTAGACGGACCGAACGTTGCATAAAAGAAAAGAACCTTTGGCCGACTGTTTCCACGTTAACAAAGAAAATAACAGAACGATGAAAGAAAACAAGGTATGATGAACGATAAGAAACCAAGGTTGCAAAGAAAGAAAACGGAAGAGAGAAAAGATAAAAGGTAAAACAGGAAAGAGAAAAGCTTGGGTCTTTGACCGGATGAATATGCTGGAGTATTTGAACTGGTCGTGTGCCGAGGCAGTGATGACGATCTTCCAATAGGATTATGCTAAAAACCCCGGCGAGGTTGACTGAGGGTTTCAAGGTTTACCCTGAAACATACTCTTACTCTTACCCGCAGCTGCGAGTCTTTCTGTATGATGATTGACTATGTGTATGCGTGTGTGTGCGTGTGTGCGTGTGTATACGTGTGTAATGTTCTCTTGCTCTATGTTTCCATTGGGATAGGATGTACGTGATAGTATGATCGTTTTTATTCTTTCCCTCTAATTGTTTCTCAATTGGGTAAACGTATCTGGAGAAAGGTTGGGTCCTTGGAAGAGATAAGAATCCATGTTTCATGAGCCGCTGTTCAAGCGACGTATACCCATCTGCCTTTCCCCAGTCAAGTCTCTATGTTGGGTCAGTTATCTGGAAGAGTGTTGTTTTCTCTCTCTTTCTCTGTTACACATTCAGCTTTCGTTCTCGTACATGGCAACATGTCTTTACCTAGAAGTTCTATCCATGCTACATACCCATGGTGTCTGCCTACTAAAAAAGGATGTCTTGTTATACTATCTCTCTAGCCGCTGGCTATAGGAGAAAAGATTGGAAAACTATCCGGTGTAAAGTCTACTGCGCTTCGCAGCGGCACGGCTCTTTGTTTTTTTGCTTTTTTGTTTTTATTTTTTATTTTTATTTTATTTTATTTTCTCTTACTTCGGCTCCGGAAAGAGGTTCATCCTTGAGTCTCTCAAGGTTATCAACTCCCCGGTATCGGATAGTAGGTAAATAGACGAATATAGAAATCAGACAGTCTATATCTGTCTTTGGTCTGTTTTTCTTTTCTTTTCTTTCTATCTCTTTCTCGGTTAGGTCTTGGATAAATGTATCCATGTTTAATTTAGAGACACAAGACAACACAAGACAACTAGCGATTAGGCTTGGATGAAAGATAGATTACTCGGTAGATACTTTGTACAGAGACACAGTGTTCGATTCATTTTGTTATTGACAATTATACACACACACATCGAAAACAAGATCAAACAAGACGTTTTTCAACCGATACATCAAACAAGGAAACCAGCTCTTCTTCTTTTCTCTTCCTTCTTCTTCTTCTTCTTCTTCTTTTCTGGTGAAACGCACCCGTTTACAGCATCATCTCGTCCAGCTCCGGCAAATCCTTTCAGTAGACCCGATTGCCTGCAAACAAGCTGACGGTATCGTTCGAAGAGCTAACCGCAATCGTAGGACAGGTCGGGCTAACCAAGCTCGAGCCGTAGTTCGCTCCGGCCCAGATGACTACTCCGTTTGTCCATCCGAAGCCAGCTGCGAAAGGAAAAGGAAAAAGAAAAAGAAAAAGAAGAAGAAAGAAAAAAAGTCGTTTAGATCGTCGATCAAACGCCTGCCGGCCAGTCCATACTAGCAATCGGATGACACCATCACTTACTAACGACCGTGTATTCCCCTCCTCCTCCGGCTGTGCGAGCAAATCAAGACACCATTGTTGTTATCGTTATCATTCTGGCGAAAAGGGGAGAGGGGAATCTGCACACATATGTTCTGTCGAATCAAAACTTACCAGCATCAATATCGGTCGCATTGAACTAAAGAGGATCGCCGAAGAGGTGAAACAAGAATGATAATGATATTAATCATCGATGACCACTTCAGAGAAAACTCAGAGAAAGGAAAGGAAGAGTATTCGGCAACTAACCTTTTCAAACATATTTCCAGTGTTACTAGGAGATGAGTTTGTTACGTTTAGTTGGTCCGCTGGAAGCTGAGATAGGATACCTGGGAGTGATCCGCCCGTCGAGTACCTAATCCAACCCCCCCCCCCCAAATGGATGATCAGCCATCGACAAGAACAGACTTGGCCAAACAAAGACATCAGAAACCTACCAAGAACAGAACGACGCATCGATATATCTCTGGACCACAGCAGTAAGCAACACCTGAGACCACGGTTCGCTAGACGAGATATTCCCTCCATTTGTGATTTCGTCCGAGTTCGAAACTGTCCTGTTTTCTCCGTCGTAACCTCCTTGGGCAGGCAGCTCGGCTTCCTCGAGACCGAGCTGGCCCGAAGGAATGATTGACCATGCGGTCTCGTTGGCTGGCGCGAAGGTTGAATACGAAGTTGTCGTCACGTTCGATGGCAAGTTCTCGAGCGCTTTAATGATGATGTACTGATGAGGAGGCCATGCATTCGGGAAATCCTGTATGTCGTGGGAAGGAAAGGAAAGAGAGCAAGTCAACATCTCGTCTTGAGGCTTCAATGGTATATGCCTCCAAGTTCTCTTACCCAGTTAAGAGTACTGTATACCAACGAAGCGGGCACACTTCCGTTATACTTGTGAAGTATATAGTTCAAACCAGCGAACGCCCCAAACAGTTTGCTTTCGTCCTCCTCCAACTCGGGAGGAATTATATTCAGCCAAAAAGGATAGAACGTAGCGGCCGAGAAGAAGGTGGACCGGTCGGATGAGGTCGTGTTCTATGGGCGACGTGGAGGTTGGCTCGGTCGTCAGTCAGATATTAAATATATATAAAACGTCAACAAGTCTGAAAAAGATCAAGACAAACTGACGAAATCATAGAAAGCTAATCTTTCAGGATCCCAGTTTAGGTCCAATACGGCGGCCTTCAAATTGTCTCCTTGTTCCCTGTATAAATCAGCCCGAGCGGATACGTTTCCAGCGGTTGAATTCAAGGTTCCGTATTGATCGTTCAGATCGGCCAGCTAGAGAAGATTACAGCTCATCAATTTGACCGTTCACGTCTTTACTATCAATCTTCAAAGCAAGAAGATGCTCACCAGATAATAGTTTGCAGCCAACAAAGCGTTAAGCTCTACTGGTACGATCTGTCGGATACTACAAGATAGATCATCGGGTGAGTGTCCAGATAGTCAGGTAAGCATTCTTTGGTAACATCAAACAGATGATAAGGAATTTGTTACATACTTCAGCGATCGGAGTCCCTCCAATGGATCAGAGATGTTTTTCAATCCTTCCTTCATGAACCGAACGGTACTGTGTATTCAGCGAAGCAATCAACACCAGGTCTGTCAGTCACTGACCAGCAAGTGATGCGACAGATGTGAATTTAAAATAAATAATAATAATAAAGGGGGGGGGGAGGGGGAGAGAGAACAACATACTAATCCCATCCAGACTCAGCTCCACTAGCTAGCTCCGAATATAACTCGAGTCCTGCGCTCGCGTTGAAAGCAGGATCGGCTAGATTCACCGTTTCCCAATCTTCGACAAAGCCCTAAGCATCAATTTGACAATCATGAAGCTTAGCTTCACTTGGATGACGGTATACGTAGATCATAAAATGCCAAATTTTAAATACTGACCTCGGGTCTAGGGGCAGTATTGATGAACACATCATATCGGGCGACCTCATAAGTTGTGTTCGTGAATGGTGAAGTGACAGACCCAGTTCGGTTTTTGTACCACCACTGAAGCTCAGCCTGAAAGGGGAATTTGTTTTTATTTTTCTTTGTTTAGTCGCCATTTTTTGTGTCTCTACAGATGTATAGATGAAGATATTACTGACATCAGCCAAAGGAAGAGCCTCGGCCAGGATGGATGTATCGTTGGTATAGTTGACGTAAAGGGACAACATCTAGAGATAGAGACGTAATCGGGTTGAACAAAGAGATCCATTGAGCGCATGCGACTTGAATCAGTGATACTTTCATACATACCTGAATGAATAGAGGAGGCTGAGATCGATTCAGGCTATCGAAAAAAGATACATGCGAATCAGTTGATGTTCCATGCTTTGATTAGAAAATAAGCCCGACATACTAGTATGTTCTACCTCCATTGGGAATGAACCCATACAAGCTCAATTCATCCATAAAGTTGAGAAGGATGTTCTTGGCATATGAAGCCAGTCCAGAATTGAGAAGACCTTCTACAATCCTATGATTTTGAAAAGAGTCAACGAAGGATGAAATCATTAGCTTGGTGAATAGGTGATCATATGTGCCCATTCAAGAATGCTTACCAATAAGAGTCCCAATAGTAAACTAGTAGTGAGATAGATTAGTATTTGATCGAGACAAGCGATTAACCTGTAAGAGAGGCTCACCCTCTCGGTAACGTCCTCCTGGAACGACGACCGTGTGGTTGAGAGGGATTAGAGTGGAGGCGCAATCTGTTGCGAGCCCACAAACTGCACTCGAGTTGGTTTCTCTGCAAAATAATAATAATAATAATATAAACATGTTTTCAGTGCTGTTTTCCTTTTGAAAACACCGAAATAGAGATCTCTGAAATCTAACGGACCGGATGAGACCAGACCAATAACCAATCACCTCGGTCATCCAGCCTTTGAGGATCGGATCGGTAACATTTTGTAAGAAAGGGGTGGCAGATGCATTGAACGAAGCATCGATCGTCGCTGCAACAAGCTCCTCTCCCTCTGGTGTCTAGGTTGTCGAAAGTTAAGTTCTCAGTCAATGGTTCGTTGAGAATTAACAAGGCATAGGATACATAGTATGCATGCTTACGAAATACTGATCGAGCCAGTTTTCAAGATCTTCAACGGTGATGGTACCATTGGCTGACTTGAGAGCCTGGAAAGATTGCACGGTGGTGCTAACGTTGTACCTAGTGGGTTTGTCCGGAAAAGTCTTAGAGTCTGGATACAGCTGCGCGAGCTCAACAGTTGTAAGAATCTATCCATCAGGATATGTAGAAAGGACATAATTCAGATGGTTGAGTCATGTTGTGATATTTGACAGAATTGACAATCAAAAAGAAACAACAAAGAAGGCAGGAAAGTTTGACGGACCTCGCCTGCACAAAAGATGGGGCTGGTGCACCAACTCTGAGCGTCCAAAGCAGGATACGGTTCCAATACGGCCGTCGGTGCCAGAGTCGTCGAAGGCTCTGCGGGAGCTACTGAGGAAGTTGTTGCCGAAGCGGTTGCCCCAGAGCTGGAAGCAGAAGCCGATTGGGCTTGAACGGAAGGAGTAGCCGTCCAAAGAGTGAGACCTATCAGAATGCTCCTCCAAAGAGCAGAAGGCTGAACGCTAAGCATGGTTTACGACGTTAAGGACGTTTCAAAATATGCGGACTTGATTAAGAGGAAAGGATAGATGGAACGCTCAAGAACCAGAACGAAAAGAGCAGAAAGCTGTTGACTTGTTTAAATACGGGAAGAGAACAGAAAGCTATGTATAACTTGATGACGGTTATGTTCTCTGGCTCTGTTGACGATGTCGTTCGAACCTTGTCACCCATCGTCTTTTCAACTTTACCTCTCCAACGAGGTCACCTGGTTCTCCCACAGATGGAGAACCCATAGGATTCTCTCTCCTTGCGTTTAGCGAGAAAAAGGCGCCCAGTCGGAGAGATGTCACTAGTTCTCTCGGAAATGATGACGTCATGTCGGACCGGTGTAACCCGGTAGTCGGAGCAGACAAGCAGGTCTTAGAACTATTTGGTTATGATGGAAACCTAAACAGCTAACGACATTAAGCGCTAGACTGAACCGGTAAGGTAGATATACTCGGTCATTTGGTTGTATGAAAGAGATGGTTTCTTGATGTTCCAGATGTTTGCGCTTGAATCCCTATGATGTATATCTATCCATCTTGGTCTTCTTTCGAATCAACAATTTCCTGGTTATGTTCTGCTGGGAGTGAATCTTCTTTAACTCTGCAGATTATCCCGCACATCCTTCTCTCTCTCTCGATCTGTCGTTTGGGTTTGCGTATCTCTTGTCGTCTTACGTATATATGCTGTGAACTTACTACTGGTCTGGCCAATCACACCCATCGTTGAGCGGATATGCAAATAAAGTGGAGTCTTATTGTAACGCTACAGGCACATTGATGATGATAGCTCATCGTAGCATTATCCGTCGTCAGAATATGCGGTCTCCAGGATCTACCGTCAGACTTAGGAAACTCAAAGCCATGTTTATACGCCAACTTCAAGACTGTTGCTCTTGCTCAACAAGATACATGATCGAATACAGCGCACATCCAAACTACATGTGTTAAAAGTCTGTCTTTATGCGGGTACAATGATACGTTGATGAGGTTTGAAAAGCTGTACAGATAGACCAACACGTGCCTTTGGGATATAGAACCGGTTAAGTCGTTCTTGAAATCTCAACCACTCATTATCCTTGTACGTTCTATCATACGTTCACGTTTGACAACTATCGCACCTATGTCTAGCTCATTAGAAGAGGTCCAGGAAGCAAACGAGGTAACTAGTCCTCAGTTTTTTGGGCTGTCACACATGTGCACCATTCATATTTGATTCTTGTACTGCCATCCTCTT
This sequence comes from Phaffia tasmanica, assembly GCA_014825565.1. Classification (NCBI taxonomy): domain Eukaryota; kingdom Fungi; phylum Basidiomycota; class Tremellomycetes; order Cystofilobasidiales; family Mrakiaceae; genus Phaffia; species Phaffia tasmanica. The sequence goes on along the minus strand of MVAI01000236.1, from coordinate 8,612 downwards.
CTAGGCTTACCGAATCGTTCAAACCGCATTCAAAGAGCGAATCTGTTTACCGGTCGAGTTTAGAATCGAGCAGATCAAGAAGCTTGCCTATGCCATACAAGGTCTCACCGCTCTCGTTTTCCTTGCTGAATTCCTTGCGAAACACATTCCTGATTGGTTTTCATACTGACCATCATCCATCGCTCTTTGTGTTGACATGTTCCTTACTGTGTTCGAACAGACAATCGACAGCGCATCTATGACGCGCTTTTTGCTGACATGAATCAGCACCCTGGAGAAATTGACTTCACGACGATTAATTCACTCATCTGGATCTGCGAAGAATATGTCGGTTCGTCCATCTGTCGGTCTGTTTGATATTCTTATCTGTTCTGCTCATGATTATTGGCTCTTTCATGCATCTCGAATGATCGTTAACCGCTGTCGGATGACCCTCTACTGTTCCCCTTCACTTGTGACTTGCTCTGCTCGAATGGCGGTACTGTTTTCTTATTTTTATAGAAACGTTAAAGTCGTTGACAAAGCCCATCAAGCCTGCTGCTAGGCAGATCGGTTTTATGTTTTACGACTCGGCAATTCTACCTACACCGCTTGGTCCAGCGCTCTGTATCGGACCGTTCAACTATCCGTTTAAACTCGTTTGTCTTATTGCCTCTGTTTACGTCATCTTGGATATTGAAAAGAAGGATTGATTTCGCTCTCGAGGCAATATCACCTCCGTATCTAGTCTCTGGAGCCTATGATTGCCGCCTTGGCTGCAGGCTGCCCGTTCGTCATCAAGCCCAGCGAGTTGTGCCCTCATACTGGAAAGCTGCTCAAAAGTATGATCGAGGAAACTCTGGATCAGAGATGTTTCAAAGTTGTCTTGGGAGGGAAGGAAGTATCAGAGCAATTACTAGAGAACCCTTGGGGAAGGGGTTCGTATATTTCGTTCCCTCGCTTGTTACTACTTTCATACGTTTCCAAAAACTCATCAAATTTAACCTGCCATCTCATCCAGTTGTATTCACGGGATCTACTAGAGTAGGAAAACTCGTTGGTGTCGCGTGCGCTAAGACCCTGACTCCATGTGCCCTCGAAGTGAGATCCAATTTTGTTTGTTTGATCTGAACTAATTCGGCCCGGCCTGATCACAGTCCGTTCTCTGTATCTCAGTTGGGTGGAAAATCGCCAGCGATTATCGATGAGACGTACGACATCAAATTGGCGGCCAAACGAACATTCGTCTACAAAACGATGAATTGCAGGTCAGTATCTCTTTCCCGGAAGGCTCGAATATTTGGTTTTTGTTTAGTTCAATCATTTAAGACTAACAGATAAACATAAACTCTTCTGTCTTTTTCTTGTAAAAATATTTACTCTAGTCAAACATGCACGACCCCGGACTACATTCTTGTTCCGGCCGCGCTTCAAGATGCCTACGTGGCTGCGTGTGAATTGTTGCTTGCCGAGTGGTTCCCTTCTGGTGAAATAGATTCTGATACATACGGCAAATTCCCCACCGAGGGAACAATCGACAGACTCGAACGTCTTCTTGACCAAACGGAAGGAACAATTGTCAAGAGAGGTCTGGTCAACCGGGGAAGACAGCGGATGGGAATCTCGATCGTGAAAAACGTAAAGGAGAATGATGCATTGATGAAGGAAGAAATCTTTGGTCCGATCTTGGTGGTTGTTCCTGTAGACGTACGTTCCCTGTTTCTTCTTAGATCTGATTTTTTTCCTTTTTATATTATCACATCAATACTGATCCCTCTCTTTCCTCGCCACTAAATATCAGAGCACTGAATCTGCTATTCAGATCGTCAACAACCAAAAGTCTTCTCTCGGGATCTCAATCTTTTCCCATGACAACAAGACAATCCAGCGCAGTCCGTTTTTTTTTTAAATAAATATATACATATCCCTAGCTCTTTCTCCTTACGAAGAATGGTTCTTAATCGACCGCGAACTTTTTTGTATGTGATCGCCGATGGGGTGGGGCAAACAGTTATCGAACAGACTCAGAGTGGATCAGTCCTCATTGGGGACTGCGCCCAACACGCTATCAGTACGTTCTTCTTCTTCTTTTCTGGATGTTTGTCCACGTCATAAGTCAGCTACCGCGTTACTGAATGATTTATTTTATTTATTTATTTGTTTCTGTGCTTTGGGGGGAAAAGTCGACCATATTCCATTTGGAGGAGTTGGCGAATCTGGCCGTCAGTGATTTATTTGATACGTATTATTCTGTTTCCCTACATTGACTAGTTGGATTGACCTTGTTCCTTTGGGGGAATGCAAATCCGACAGATGGAGCATACCATGGAAAGTGAGTTCTCCTCCCCTCCTTCTTTCTTTTGTCTATCCTTTTGCCCTGTGATTTCTGAGATTTCTGGTTGAACAAACAAAAACAAAACACGTCGGGATCGCCTGTATTGTTATCGAAAGATGGGGATTCGATCTGTTCACCCAACCCCGGCCGACTGTCCGTGTACCTGCGTATACAGAGGTTCTTCTCAATGCCCGATATCCACCACACACTCCTTCCAAACGGAAGCTACTCCGGATAGCTCTCTTGCCTCTCAGTTTGCCTTTCTCGAAACCTGGTTGGAGTAGGAAGACAATCTTGACATGGTGGATCAAGAGGAAAGGATGGAAGCTAGGATTTATCTTTGCAATCGTCGGGTTGTTATTCCAGAAATGGAAACCCCAAACGGTTTAGCCTTTTCTTCTAACTTTCGATGCAAACTTTTCTCTTCGCCTGATTGATTCCAAGTTGTATAAATATCACGATCGTGCTCTCTTTCTCTTTCTTTCTCTCTCTTTTCTCCATCAAGACGAAGGACACTGGAGATAATGATTGATGAGGGGTATCATACAACGGGAAAAGCCGAGAAGAGCAAGGGCAGACAGAAAGAAAAAAGAAAAAGAAAAAGAAAAAGAAAAGCAAGAAGCAAGTAGACGACCACAGATCTCCCTACACGTAAACACAGAGTAAACCCAGAAGAAGAAAACACACAAGGAGAAAGCAAGAATGGTATTATTTTTCATTTGCGCCTACACCCAACTCTGGAAACACGCTGAGAACCAAACAATCGATGACGCTCAACAACAGGTGGGCATTCAGTTGGTCGTTTTCGAGCGGCACGAGCAGTTCGTGAACCGGTGAATACTCGTTAGATGGACCTAGAACAGGGCGCAGAAGGCCTGGTGAAGACGTTTTGGAAACAAGAAAGGAAGCAAAAGACTCAGCCTTGTGGACGAAGCAAAGGCTCGTGGTAGGAGGCCAACGGGGCAACGAGCAGAAAACTTACCCGGCGTTTTGCCCTCAAGAACTCGTTCCAGCAGGACCTGCATGGCCCGTTGTTCTTCTGCCGAGAGTTCAGGCACCGGGGGTCCAGGGTACCCCTGGTTGGGGAATAGAATCGACCGAAGTTTGACAACCAACATTGTTGGAAGCTTTGGAGAACTCAACCGGATCGAAAGAAGGTGAGGGATCGATCTGAAGGTAAACAGAAGAGGGAAGAGAGTATTTAGTGTTTCTGCGGTGTCACAAACAAAAACTTTGATGTAAAAAGAACAGAGACGAACCGGTCACCGCCTAACATGCAGATTAACCTAGCTATTCCCTCGATCCAAATCCATAGAACCCTTCCAACCAACGATTCATTCAGTCCGAGTAACACTCCAACGCACTCGACCCAAGGCTCGAGCACCCAGTTATGGTCAACTATCAGCGCCCTGTTTCTCCCAGGTGGACATGTCGACATGAGATCTCTAAGAGCCTTGATCGCCTGGAACGTGTTTTGTCCAAAAATGAAGATGGATTGAATGATGCCGAGGATGACGAGCAATCCATTGAGAAGAGCTTGCCAGAAGGAAGGTCGGGGATGAGAAGAGGCATCGACCGGTTGATCGAAGTGCTGTCTGGGCTTATTTCCTCTTGAATTGTTCGGACGATTATTTGCACCAAGGATCCCAAGTCCAATACCCCACCAGAAACCACTCTGAACAAACTTTCGTCCGACAGCGCCCAAAACGACCCTGCCCAAGATTTCTCTGAGGATGACGGTTTCAAGCTCGCTACCAGAGTCTTCAGCCGGCAGTACTGCCTTGAGAATGCCTTCTGACAAGCAGGCCCAATAGACCGGGTCAATCAAGTCGCCCCCCTCCTTTTCAGCTGGATAGCCGACGGATATACCGACGTGTGGATGGATCCGATGATAAAATACCTCGACGGGCAACGGCGGGTGTAGTTGGGCGAGAGACACGGACATACGCGTCGTTCGCCAGTGTTCGGTGAGCACCGTGGGAAGTTGGACGAGCAGAAAAGGTACGATCACATCACGGGTAGACAGCCTGGAGGGAAGCATACATAGAACATGGACGAGAATCTGGGTGACGCGAGGGAGAAAGTCTCGATCACGCGGAGTGATCTTGGTGTACCATGGGTTCTGTACGGAAGAGCATATAGAGAGTGCGAGACGGACAAGAGATGAGTAAACATTTGAATTGGCGTTGAGAAAACTTCAGAAAGAGCCTCACGATATACCCTCTGAGGGCTAGTGCTATGAAAAGGTACAGCCTAACATGGTCGGACAAAAGAAGAGAATAGACAAAAGCTGTCAGGGGCAAGGCAGACTGAGATCAACGATAAAGAACAGAGACTGACTCGTTATTGAGCTCTTCTAAACGATCATCAGGAAATATAGAAGGTATGGGCAACGACGGATCCAGCTGTGGAAACAGAAGCTTCCTTACGAGCGGATGGACAGAACTAGAGGGCGAGGAGGAAAAGGAGGATGAAGAAGCGGAAAGAGAAGGTAGGGTTGAACGGAAGGCAGGGAGGGGACTGGTCGGCATGTCCTAAGGAAAAGAACCGGCCATACTTTCCTTTCGGCCAAATATAGTATATCAAGAACCAGGAGTTTAGAAACGAGATAAGACGGTGCTGTAGAAAGAGTATGTGCTGAAGGTTCTTCTTGATTGCTTTGTATGGTTGTTGATCTGTAGAACTGTTACCCTGCTTGCTCATCAAATGAGCCAAGGAAGAGATGGAAGAAGAGTAGGTGATGTTAGGGTTTTATATTATTACATAATCAAATTAGATCACGTGATGCACCGCTTTCACTCCCAGGTTTTAGCTCTGAAATGTTTTTTTTTTTTCGATGACGTAGATGTGCGCGCGGGAATTGCAATTTATCCATTTGGTAATCCTTTACTGGCCGACATTTTATCACTCATTCTAGGATTACATGTAAGGGCTTTCGCCTTCGAGAGAGAGAAGGATAGAGGAGGAAAACATGAGGACATCAGAGAAGGAGTGCGCGATTTTATCACTTAGAGGAAGAAGGAAAGGAAAAAAGAAAGAAAAGATTGAAGACATGTCGGGTATTACTAAACATCTTACCGCTTTACATTGACGATTTTTGTTTCCATTCCCGGAGAGTAAAACTTTTCTGGTTATAGTTTTCTTTTTCTTTTCTTTCTTGATTCTTTCCAAACAACCAGCTGACCGGAGAGCAAAAGATCTCTCCATCCATCCCTTTAGGTCCATCTGTATCGTTCCATTCTACCATAAACACCATCAATACGTTTTGCCTTGGAATATCACCCATTTCCATAAACGGCAGACATGGCTAACAACAAGAAGACTTCGGATGATGTCAAACGAGGTGGTCTAAATGAAGAACAAGTCGAGGAACTCGAGCGAGAAGGAAAGATCATTGTTGTTGACTTTGAAGATGGCGACGAGGAAAATCCGATGAATGTCGGTGCACTTAGTTTTCTCTTCCTCTCTGTGTCTCTTTTATTCATGTTGGCTGTATATGTGTGCATCGATTCAGAATGCTCACACGATATTCTATCTACTCTGTCTCTCTCTTCCCGTTGCAGTGGTCGAAAAGCAAGAAATGGATCACAGTCAGTCCATATGGCGCGTAAACGTGTTTCACTCGACTTTGTTCTCTTGTGCTGATCACTACGCTTTCCCTCATTGCCCGTTTGCGCTAGACAATTCTCTTGTGTGCAATGACGCTTTTCATCGTGAGCCTTAAACCCTTTATTCGTATCCACCGAACATGTTGCCTTTGTATTAACAGATAGGCAGTAACCACTGACTTTGCTTGAACCACACTACATCATGTCATCAGGGTCTAGCGACATCGGCATACTCTGTGGGTATCACCCCAATGTGTGAAGAGTTCGGAGTTGACTCCGAAGTTGGACAGGTTGGAATGTGTACGTCAAACTCTATTTTCTTTGACTCTTAATGGCCCAACAGATAAGGAACGAAAGAGTCTTTGACCTTATTGATACACGTAGGCTAATGTCTTGATGCTCGCTATCTATGATTCGAACGTCAAATAGTTGTCTTCAACGCTGCGTTCAGCGTCGTCCCCTTGTTCTTCGCTCCGTTGAGCGAGACGATCGGTCGAAATCCTGTCTATTTGGTCAACTATGGCTTATTCACCATCTTTTTCGTTCGTCTTTGACCCTTTGTTTGCTACTGTTTCTTCAGAAGGTCAATATTAACGTCTTTCATCGTTGGAACTGCAAAATAAATAAACAAACAGATCCCGTTGGCTCTCGGAAAAAACATCTGGACAATCATCATTGCTCGATTTTTTTCTGGGATCTTTGGAGCGGCCGGCACAACTTTGATCGGCGGTGGACTCAGTGATATCTGGGTGACGAGCGAGCGAAGTGCGCCCATGGCCCTTTTCAGTTTTGCGGCCGTGTTGGGAACAGTCTTGGCCCCTCTTTACAGGTAACTATCGCCCTAGCGCTTTGCTCTGCCCGTCATCCCTGTTCTCAGTCTCATTTTTTGATGGCGTTGTCTTCTCCCTTTTAACAGCGGCTACATCTTGCTTTACAAGGGCTGGAGGTGGATTCAATGGGTCCAGCTTATCGTCAATGGAGCCGTCTGTCTGATCGAGTTTGTCTTTTGCAGAGAAACTCGAGGAGCGGTTATCTTGACCAAGCGAGCGAAGAAACTCCGAAAGGAGACGGGCGATGAGCGATACAGGTCGCCTGTCGAGCTCGAGCGTGATTCTTACAAGGACGTTCTCAAGGATTCTTGTACGAAGGCTGTCAGTGAGTATATCTTCTATACAACTTTTTTCTTTCGAGGAGCCCGCTCGATCTTATCGTATATGTCTTACTAATGATACTATTGGCTGTCGCCAAAAACACCAAAACCAGAGCTGCTCATTCATGAGCCAACTGTGATCTTTTTCTCGTTCTACCTTGCTTTTAGCTGGTCCATGATCTTGTATGTGATTTCTATCTTTGATAGTTCCTTACTTAAAGTTGTGCCAGATGATCCTCAAAGCTTATACCTGGTGGTCTTTCGCTATCTCGCTTTTCCATTCGCTCAGCTTGTTCTTTACCGTCATCCCGTTGACGTTCGAGGGAAACCACCACTGGAAAACTGGAAACTCTGGGCTGGCCTACCTTGGTTTGGTAGTCGGTACCTGTCTCGGGTATGCCACAAACTTCTGGCAAGATCATCTTTACGACAAGGCAACTGCTGCGAACGGTGGTGTCGCTCGACCGGAAGCTAGGCTGTACGGCATGATGGCTGGCGCGGTGATCTTTCCGATCGGGATGTGGATCTTTTCATGGACACAGTTTGAAAATGTTCATTGGATTGCTCCGATCATCGCCCTCGTTCCAATGATCTTTGGAATCTATCACATCTTTGTCGCCACCTATTCATATCTGACAGATGCCTACGGAGAGAACGGCTCGTCCGGTTCGTTGTTTAGTTCATCTGCTATATGTTCTTTTAACCCGCTTCCTTTTGAACGTTTCTCGCTCTCACCCACTAACCTTTCTCTATCATTTTTTTTCCAAAAAAAATTAAAAATTGCGATGAATTAGCTGTGGCCGGTCAGGGATTCATTCGAAACTTGATGGCCGCTTCGTTACCCCTGTTTGGAGGCTACATGTTTAAAGGGATGACCTACCAAGGCGCCGGTTCGTTCCTCGCTGGTTTGGCCACATTAGCTGCTCCTTTCCCTGTACGTTCTTGTCTTTCTTCTAGCCGACTTTTTCGTTTCCTTAAACTACCGATCGGTTTCTTCTCTTACTCTGTCTGACCCTCTTTGGGTTTGATCGTCTGCTCTATGTTATCTTTACAGTTCCTTCTCTACAGTATGTCGCTGTCTGTTGACCTACATTCATATAGCTCGTCCAATCCAGTTAACTTAAGCTCTGTCTTTCTCTTTTGGATATATTAGAATATGGACCGACGATCCGAGAGAAGTCCAAGTTTGCATCCACCATGGACCACAAAAGTAAAAGGCAGACGGAAAAGAAGCAGCAGCAGAAAGGGCGACGATCCCAGTCGACTCTCGATGAGAGTTCGGCTTCTGAAGCTTAGAATAGACCATCTTTCACTACTTAGTCCGAGGCTAACAAGAATATGCAAGAAAGAAGACTCTATGTAGAATGAAAGAAGATTAGAATAATAATAAAAAAAACAAAGAACCACCACTGTATCATATACGATTCTCTCTTTATCGTTTTTATGTTTATGTTTTTATTTTATTTATTTAAACGTTTTATTTTTATTTCTTTACTGTATACTTTTAATAGCATTCGGCTTGCATCCTCCACCATGCTAT
>MVAI01000235.1:0-27165 GCA_014825565.1 Phaffia tasmanica | reverse complement strand
GGCACACACTCAGGTACAACGCTAGTGGAGTAACTAACACTGAATGATATATCGCAAAAGGAAAGTTAAGTCGTACCCAAACAAACGACCGTCACCGATTTACTTACATCTTGTTTATCCTCTGGAGTTTCCCTTCTATGTCTTTATCGTGGCGTTTCGTCTTTAGCTAGTTTTGTATCCTCCTCACCTTCTGAACCTTTTCGTCTCGTGTGTGTGCCATGTTTTTCCTTTTTTAATTTTGTTTTTGTCTTTTTTTTAATCTGTCTGGATTGGTTCACCTTGATTCACCTTGATCGGAATATCGATCGTCAATCTTCTTCTTCCCATTCTCGGTCAACTGCCGCCGACGCCTTCGGTTTTTACTTTATTCTTGATCGCACGTAAACTCAACGCCTCTCTTTTTCCCTTTACTATTATTTTCTTCTCCTCTTTCCTTTTTTGTTTTTCCCTTTTCTATTCTGGATCATTCAGGTTTCATTTGGAACAACTCTCACGCTCGTTTCGTTGACTCTTGGATATCGCTCGAAACGGATTAGGATTCACTCTCTTCATTTATTTTACCTTTTTTTTTTGTCTTGTTATCCTTCTGTCTTGCTTTGCTTCGTCCGCTCCGGCAAAACCTTACCGGTTTTTCCGTTGTTCTCTTCCTTCCATCCTATCCTCTCTCTTTTCCCTCCTTCTCCTTCTCCTTGTATCAATTTGTTCTCTTTGTTTTATTGAAGAGTAAATTGTAAACACATTGACACTGATTTCCTACCTAAGCTGGACCTCTTTTTTCCGATCATTTCCCATATTGCCTTCTTTCCTACTCCTATATAAGCAACCCTCTTTCACCACCCTTCTTTCTGTTTCTTCTTCTCTATCCTCATTTCCTCCTTCTCTTCCTCCCTCGCGCTATCTTTTCCTCCCTCCCTCTGTCTCTGTCTGTCTCTCAGTCCTATTCTTAACCTCTCTCTCTCGCGTCGTTTATCATTCCTATCAATAGACTACATTGAGCAAACCTAACCACTTGATCACTTTACCATTCGCTCCCTACACTTCATCATGTTCTCCCTCTCTACTCTCACTTCACTCCCTTTACTTCTTCTCCTTCTCTCCTCTGTACCGGTCGAGGCCGTCTATCCAGGTGCCTCGTCTAGGCGTCACTCTAGACCTCCTTCACGAGCGCTTGCTCTCAAGAGCCGGGCGTCGGCATCCTACACAGGTTGGTCCGATCTCGGTTGTGTGACCGAGGGAACTGACGGAGGTCGAGTTCTCACCGACTACGCTCAGCAGAGTGTAGCCAGTCTCACCATTCCGGCCTGCCTTCAGACTTGCGCCAACATGGGTTACACCTACGCCGGTTTAGAGTGTAAGTCGCGTCGTCCTCTTCTCTTTCCTTGCTTCTTTTGGCCTCTTCGCTGTGGCTGATGCGCCCCAACCATCTTCATTCTTTTTTTTTTTTTCTTTCCTTCCCCTCAGACGGTAACGAGTGCTACTGTGCTGATTCCCTAAGCAACGACGGAGGACAGCCTACGTTGTCCTCCAATTGCGCCAAGCCTTGTACCGGAGATTCAAGCACAACGTGCGGAGGGTGAGTCTTAGACGCGACTTTTTCGCGACTTTCTTCTAAATTTAATCTGATACAATATCTTCCTCAGTCCTGACGCCGCCTTTCCCTTGTTGCACCTCTGGAAACCTCCTTCTTCTCTCATCTCAGAACAAGCTACTTGAACCTCTACGAAAGCACACAGACATGCTCCAACACTAATACCTCCACCAACTCTTCAAGCACCAGCACCAGCACCAGCACCACGGTTTCCGAATGGGACTCCATGGGCTGCTACGCCGACTCGTCTTCCTACATTCTTCAAGGCTATTCGGTCTTCACCGACGCGAATACTCCCGAGTTCTGCCAGGACACTTGCAAGACCGCCGGATTCGCGTACGCTGGTGTCGAGTGTATGTCCTTTCTTCTGCCTCTACTGTCTTGCTATCCTTCTTTCTTCCCGTCCTTGTCGCTGATGATTATTGGTTACATCTTCTAGACGGAAACCAGTGCTACTGTGGAAGCACCTTAGTCAGCAGTGCCAGCACTGGACCTGCTTCATCGGGATGTGATATGGATTGTGCCGGTTAGTTCACCCTCCCCTCTCCTTCTCTTGTAACTTGAACTCTTTCTAAACACTCACCCCTCTTTTCGCATACAGGTAATTCGACCTTGACCTGTGGTGGATTATGGAGAATCCAGCTTTACAAATACGTCAACGCTACCGTTACCAGTACCAGTGCCTCTGCAAGTGCCTCTGCAAGTGCCTCTGCCAGCTACGGCATCAGCGCTTCCGCCAGTGCCAGCTATGGTGCCAGTGCTTCCGCCAATGCCTCTGCTAGTTATGGTGCTAGTGCCTCTGCTAGCCCCAGCTATGGCATCAGTGCTTCTGCCAGCTATGGTGCTAGTGCCTCTGCTAGCCCCAGCTACGGTGCCAGTGCTTCTGCTAGTGCCTCTGCCAGCCCCAGCTATGGCATCAGTGCTTCTGCCAGCTATGGTGCTAGTGCCTCTGCTAGCCCCAGCTACGGTGCCAGTGCTTCCGCCAGTCCCAGCGCCAGTGCCTACTCGAGTGCTATGGCTAGTGCAAGTCTGAGTGCTTGGTCCAGTGTCATGGCTAGTTCCAACGCCATGTCCAGTGTCCGTTCCAGTGCCAGCTCGAGCTACTACTCCAGCGCCATGTCTGGCTACTACTCGAGTGCTGTCCCGACTAGCACCAGTGCGAGCGCGACTGCTAGCGCCAGTGCCTCCGCCAAGGCTTACATCACCTCCGGAGACACTACCTGGGCTGATCTCGGTTGTGTGACTGATTCAGATGTTCGACTTCTTTCTGATTACTGGGGAACCATCAGCGCGGACACCCCTGAATCTTGCATTGCCACATGCATCGCGATGGGCATGGAATACGCTGCCACCGAGTACTACTCCCAGTGCTTGTGTGGATCGGATATTGTCTCCGGCCTTGGTGTCTCTGTAGCCGATGACCAATGCAACACGCCTTGCTCCGGAAACTCCTCTGTCTCTTGCGGAGGAACTTACAGAGCCAACCTCTATCATCTCGTCGAAGGATCTCTGTCCAGTGATGTCGCCGCGCCCTCCGGAATGGATTACGTCGGTTGCTACTACGATCCTTCTGCGGTTGACAGGGTCCTTGCTGGAACCTCTGTCTGGACTAGCGATATGAGTAAGTGTATTAAATTTACATCTAGCTCGCCTGGGCAATCTGAAAGTATGTATACTGATACTGGCATCATCTTCAAACCAACTAGCTATTGAAACATGTGCTAGCACGTGCACTGCTGCTGGATATGAATACACCGGAGTCGAGTGTACGTCTTTTCTCTCTTTTTTCCGATATGTTTCCTCTATTTCCGTTCCAACTAATGCTTATCCATCTCGTCATTCCATTCTTCCGATTACCACTTTGTTTATCAACAGACGGAACCCAATGCTGTTAGTATCTTTTTACCACTTATTTTCTTTCCCTTGTCTCGGTTGAAAAGATCTTCATTCTGACCAAGTTTTCCTACGTCATTTGTTTACATAAACAAAAAACCGAAACAATAACGCAAACGCAGACTGTGGATCTTCAATCAACACCAACACTACCGCTTACAACTGTAACATGGCTTGCGGAGGTGATAGCACCGAAATGTGTGGAGGATACGATGCCATCTCTGTCTTCAAGTCAACTTCGGTTGTCGGCTCAGTGGCTTCCAGTGCTAGCGCAACCGCATCTTCTGCTGTTGCTTCCTCTGCAGCCGCTTCCTCTGCAGTCGCTTCCTCTGCAGTCGCTTCCTCTGCTGTTGCTTCCTCTGCAGTCGCTTCCTCTGCAGTCGCTTCCTCTGCAGCCATCTCGTCTTCTGCAACGCCGTCGGCCTCTTCAGCTTTAGCTTCATCGGTCGCGTCTTCCTCCGCGCCATCATCGGCCGTATCTTCCTCCGCGTCTTCATCGATCGTATCTTCCTCTGCGTCTTCATCGGCCGTATCTTCCTCCGCGTCTTCATCGATCGTATCTTCCTCTGCGTCTTCATCGGCAGTACCCTCATCTGCGTCTTCATCGGCCGTATCTTCCTCCGCGTCTTCATCGATCGTATCTTCCTCTGCATCTTCATCGGCCGTACCCTCATCTGCCACTTCATCGGCCGTATCCTCATCTGCGTCTTCATTGGTATCCTCATCATTACCGTCTTCCGCAGCTGCCCCCGCTGCTTCTTCGGCCGCTGCTCGAAGAAGGTGGTGGTAAAGCAGAACCCTCTTTGCTTTTTCTTCTCTCTTAGAACTTTTTTCTTTTCTAAATCTAATTTTTTCCTTTCTATTCCGTCTCTTCCTCGGGTTTCATCCTATTTTATCTCATCTCCCCTTTCCAATCTCCGGCTTTTCTAATAGCCTGTATCACTGTATCCATATATTCTACTCTCTATCTTATCGAGATGGACTTTTCAGATGCTGGGCAGTTTGCTCTTGTCCATCTCAACTGTATTCTTGTTGTTCCTCTATCCATCCTGTTCGCCGCCTGTTATATAATCTTACATGTTACATATTTACTTTTTCTCTCATCTCTACCAAACATTCATCCGGACTTTCTACCTATCTACTCCATATATCAGAGTACGATCGAATTTATATAAGACATAATATGTTTCCCCATCTATTTCCAGCTTGTTCTTTGGCTCAATCTCTCTTAAGGAAGAAAGGAAGAAAGGAAGAAAGGAAGAAAAAAAGAGTAAACGCAAACACACATATATATGGAAAGAACACTGGACGGCAATGACAACAGCGGAAATATAGCGAGGAAGGAATGGAATGAAGAGAGAGGGGCTTCAAAAGAGAACAAGTCTCCTTCTACCCGGCCCGGCACCCCGAAAGTTTCCGACTCCAACACCTTTCAATCTGCTTTGACTCTCCTGGATCCTCCCGAAAGCCTCGGTGATATGTCCAGGTGTCAGAGCCGTTCGTGCCTGACTAGGTCTCTCGAACAACATACATACCGCCGGTTCGGGCGAATCTGGTTTCCCACCAGCAACCGTGGACGTGGTCGTAGCCGTAACCGCGTTGACTGTCATCGGCCGTTTTTTCGATGGCGAAGAACCCGAAGGCGGACCGACAGAGGAAGAGGTACCGGAAGTAGTCGTGGCGGAGGAGGTGTTGGCGAAAGGGATGTTTGTGCTCGATAACGAACGTTTGAGTGGATTGACAGAGGGCGTTCCTGGGTCAGGAAGAGTTTGAGATTGAATCGATGTGTGATCCACGTGGTCGCTCGTGCTTGTAGTCGTGGCCGTGGTGGTAGAAGTAGTGTGAATATTAGAGACAGAAGAAGCGAGGGGAAGGAGAGTGATAGGTAGAGAGTCTGCCGGGGTTGGCGAATGGATCTCCTTCACTTTGAGAGCAGATGTGCAAAGAGTGTGGACCATCTCGTAACAGAGAAACCCGAGGATATCAATGATATCGTCATTCGGTTTTACGTCCAAGTAGGCAGACAGGTTGACAAACTCTCGAAATCGCTTCGCTATTTTGAGGGAGGCAAAACGAACGCAATGTTCATCAATATCTCTTTCAAGTGACGAGTTCAACAGACGAAGAATGGATAGAAACAGACCTTTTCGATAGGTAAAACTAGCCTGTCGACAATCTGAATAGTGTGAATATTCTTCTCTAGACATGTTCTTTGTGACAAGGTCTGCGTCCTGTTCGATAAACGAGAAGGAAAACCAGGCAGGCTCGACATTTGTTCGATTCCTCTCTATTTCTTGACGAGCCGAAACATGTTATGAGAAATAGAGACCCCAGCTTACCCTCAACCGTTGCAGCATGTCTTCGTTCGCTTCGAGCTCATCCTCATCTTCTTCGCTCTCCTCATCTTCTGCATTTGCCTTCGCTCCATTCCGGGCTCCTTTGAAGTGTCGAAGAAAGTCGGCGTAGACAGTAGTGACCTCCCAGGGAAGCTTCACAATTTGTCTCTGTCGTGTCTTTGATTTGAGCGCATCTAGAGGTAGTCCGGAGAGAACAGTCCACAACAAGATAGTTAGTCTTCTACCCATGGACCTTTTCAAAAACGGGATTGAACAAACCGTCTCCTTCTCCAGGCTCTTCTTCCCCCGTACCTCCAACCCCACCTGTGCCTCCTCCAGCCCCAGCTCCGACGCCAGCCCCAGCATCCCCTCCACTGTCCTTTGCGTTCTTTCGAACATCTTTCCAGCTTAGATAGGTCCTCAATCTATTTACTTTGGCTCGATCATCTCTAATCAAAAAGATCAGATCTTCGGCTGCTAGATTTCTGGATCCTCTGCGAGCAGCGATTTGTCGAGCTCTGATTGCCTGTTTTGTATATGCGTATATTTTGATGGTCAGTGTGCATACGATTCAGCGGTTACATAGAGAAACAGAGAAGGACAGACAAGCTCGATCACTTGGCCACGGACAATATCTTCGACCTGCCGGACAGTGTCTACTAATGGATCCTGAACCTCACCCGCTACAAACATCTGAACATGTAAAAGAGTGAACCAAAAGTTGTCGAGTGAGCAGAAGCAATCTGAGTATTACTCGCTATCGAGCAGAAACGAACCATCTGGGAAATTTCTTGGGTGTATCGATACGTTCTAGGCTGGGCTATTTGCCCAGAAGATTCTTTGGCTTTCGTCTGACTCTTAGACATGATGACAAAAGAGGCTGACTAGCTGGATGAATCGTTCTGATCTGGTAGGATGAATGTTCGGATGGAAGAAAGCCTTTTCGGCTGAATCCGTTTTTTCTTCTACAGCTATCATACCATCTGCTTTGATCCTTTGATTATTTACTTTCTCTCTTTCGTTTGTTCGTCGATCCATCGTCTAGCCTTTCATCCACAATGAGCTCAGGCGCACATCCGAAGTACCCCGATCCCTCGATCCCGCGTATCCCTCTCGCCTCCCTTAACCTTACTCCGGCCGATGAGCCTATTTGCCCGCCGATTCCTCTAGTCTGTCTACCATTTTTTTCAATACCTACTGTTCGTTAAACTTACAACGCATGCCACTAACCACCGCTTATTCTGAATCATCCAGACTGCAGATGGATGGAGTCCACTAGTGCTCGGTTGTGCGACGTTTGGATGGGGAATCTACGCTCCTCAGGCGCTGACAGAGGAAGAACTAACGTTGCCTCTACGGACCGTTCGCTTGGCATTCAAGTACGGGATTAGAGTCGTCGATACGAGTCCTCAGTTTGTTCTCTTCTTCTTCTTTACATCTTGATTGATTGTAAGACTTCTGATCGCTATATGATCTTTCGGGCTACTTAGCTATCATCCTTCAGAGATCATTTTAGGAAATTGTCTGCGTGCGCTCAAAGATGAATATCCGAGGGACACGTACAAGGTCATCACTAAATGCGGCCAGTACTCATCCGATGGGTTTGATTATTCGCCTGAGAATATAGAACGAAGCGTTCGCCGAAGTCTGGAAAGACTGGGCTGTGAATACTTGGATATCGTCTGTACGTCCCCGTTTATTCGTACTTATCACACTTTCTATCGTCACAACATAGGGCCAATAACCAATTGCGCTATGGTTGCCGTGGTGACTCAGATCTGCACGATGTCGAGTTCATAGCAGACACTTTGCCAGAGCTTCAGAAATCCAACAGATCCAAAGAGGTTTTTAGTAACAATCAGATTGCTCGATCTATGGGTCTCGCCTCAGAAGACCAAGGTAAAATCCTGGGCGAGGGCGACGCTAAGGTTTTGAAAGCGTTCGAGGTCTTAGGACGACTAAAGGAAGAAGGGTTGATCAAAGAGATTGGGATCTGTGGTTCGTTGGGTTCACCCCTTTCCCTTCACACTGTACCCCCAGGCCTGACATTCAGTCTAACGGTTTTCTACTGGATGTCTCAGGCTACCCTCTTCCAACCCTCCTGCGGCTGTCATACCTGATTCGCGCTCATTCCTCCTACGCGCTCACCACGATTCTATCCTACTCTCATTCTAACCTCGCCAACAACACATTTCCGTCGTATCTTCCTCATTTCCCTCCTTCCACGCGAGTTCTCACTGCGTCTCCTCTTAATATGGGTCTTCTCTCTTCCCAAGGTCCTCCCGCTTGGCACCCTGCTTGTTCAAACCCTGCCAACGCAGGTTTAGCCGAAGCCTCTCGTCAGGCTGGGAAGCTAGCGGAAGAACTTTGGTCATCCAGAGGAGGTATGATCGACCTCGCATTAGGTTTTGGTCTGAGAAATTTGAACGCATTGGACGGAGAGAAAGTGCCAGTGTTGGTCGGTGCTAAGAGACAAGAGGAGATCCACCAAGCTGTAAGAGTCTGGTCGGAGGTCAATACTGCTGGTGCTAGCGCAGGACGTGAACAAGACGATAAAAGTAGGAGAGAAGTAGAAAAGAAGGTTAGAGAGGTGTTCATCAGGACCGGGTGGGAGGATTTGAGTTGGGAAAGTCCTGGGAAGAAGTAACTTTTGGGGTTCTCAGAAATTTCTCCTGGGTTCCAAAATGAGTAGTATTTTCCGAAGCATCTCGCAGGTTTGTGAGTTTCAAGCAAGCGATATTCTCTGAAACAAAACAAAGAGTCATGGGATGAAACTGGAACAAATTTATCCGTATCGATGACGAAAGCTCATTCTTAAGTACAGTTCCTCTTCTGGAAGGGAAAGGGTAAAAGAGGAACGGAAAGAGCACGATAGTGAAGTAGAACATAAACAAACAAAGATAGAAACCAGAAACAAAGTCACGTACTGACGAAAGCAAGAACACGAACAGCAAAGAGAAAAAAAAACGAAGAGCGAGGGACTTCAGAAGTGATACGTAGAAGAGCGGTTGAAACAAGCGCACGGAGGCAGATCCATATGCAATGAGATCAAGGAAAGATTCTTAGTTCTAATGGTATTATTAACGTCAAGAAAGAAGAAACAGTTGGAATGAAGAAGAAGATAATGTGTGGAAGACTAAAAGGATAAGATATAAGCAAGATTCGAGGTTTATTAGTATTTCCTTTTAGATTAGAAAAGATAGGAGAAGAGTATCTGTGGAAAATTAGTTGATTAACAGTGATTAGAACAGAAAGAGAAGTATATTCTAGAACATGGCAGGCGTCGATCTCCCTCCTCTCTTCATATCCATCGAAGTACGAACAGATGAATCTTGCCGAGCAGTCGTGAACGATGCGTCCGATGTGAATGATTCCCACGACTGTAAAGGCGGGACTTTGAGCAGTGATTGCTCGGCCGATAATCCTCCTTGATGCACGACCGTGCCCATGCCTAGACCTATACCCTCATCCCTATTGGTAAGTTCAGTCTCTATATCCATTGCATTCGGCCAATCGAAAGCCGAAGCAGATGATGGTCTCGGTCGAATCCAAGGCCGGGCGGTAACATATGAGGATTGAGACGAGTACGAATCCTTTTGAAAGAGTGATGGAGGAGGAGTCGGAAATGCATCCATCATGGACGGAGAGAGGATCTCTTGGGACGCGTCATCCGGTTCACCTAGTTCGGCTCGAAGAGAGTGTCGAGATAAACGACTAGATACAAGAGCTCGGCTACGGAGAGAATCCACAGGATGAAGGGTAGGCCTATTTTCATCCGAGTCTTTTGTACAAACGAGCGAAAGTAGATCAAAAGGCACAGCGTTAGTATCGCCCGACCGCATGTATGGTCCTAGCTCATGGAAGAAAATAGGGCATGATGAATGGTACCAACCATTCAAGATGGCAGCTCCTAGGGGAATGATTGACTGATGACTCTGGTTTCCACGTTCTTTCATTGTAAATAGTGTACTGAGCGAAGATCGAGCTCGTTCTATTGAATTTTTGTCTACCGGAGTAGTTTTTTCTAGGTCAGGAGATGAGGGAGCTGATTCGTTGGACTGAAAAGATTCCCTGCTTTCTTGTGAAGAAACCGGCTTGAAGAACATGCGCTGTTGGAAAACACCAAGTACAAACCACGGTGAGTACCTGGCACACTTGACCCTTGTTGCATTCAAGAGAAAGACAAGAGAGCGCAAACGAACTTCGCCCATCCGTAAATCCTTTACTGAAATAGAACTGGTAAGTCTCTGAATGACCGTTCTCGTCGAAATCTTAGGTCCTAGTAGTGGCCGGTTTTGGTCCATCTCCTCTTCGGTAGAAAATCGCATCCCTCCGTCGTCTACTTCGACGTTGACACCTCCAGACCGAACCACCTCCAACTGGTCGGGCGTAGGTGCCAATGAAGGTTCCGACCTTGTGACCAAATGCGTCTGCCAGCTTTCTCTAGGTATGTTAATGCTTGTGCTGACGGCTTCGGGAGCCAAAGATGTAAATGAGGGCGACCCTGTAGTCGAGCCAGTGGCATAAGGTGGAAATCGACGATGCCATGCTTGTAATGACGATCTCGGCTGGGAGTTGATCGATGGACGACGGGTGCCTTTGCCATGTTCAGCAGAAATGGGAATTTGGATAGATGGCAAGGAAAACGCTGATTGTGTAGGAGAGATCGCCAAGCCGATTTCTTCGTATCTTGTGGGCGGTGTAGTAGAGAGAGCTGTGATCGATACTGGAGGCTGAAAAGCCATCGGATCAGATGAATGAAAAGGTTTGGAAAGCGTAGAACTCGGGACCTTGGCAGGCGGTAGAGGTGGAGGGACAGAAGGGGGGTCGAACAGAGGTGTAGATCTTGCGATATGGATGACTCTTCCGTTTCCCGACCGTTGCGTTGTTTCCTCCTCAAATCCGCTCTTTAACCCATCCTCCTTCTCTCTCGGAGTTCGCAAGATGTCAACCGATCCAGTCCTAATAGATGACCCTATTCCTGAATCCTTCCTATCCCTCTTGGGAACGCTTTTCGCCCGGGTCAAGATGCCCCCTACTGAGCTAATTGATCTAGACATGGTGTTCTTCTTAGCAAGTTGAGCCCATTCCTTTCTCTCCTTATCACGGGCTGCACATTCCCTTAGAGCTTTCACATCAGCCGCCTCATACGCGCTCTGTACCTTTAGCAGACCTGGATCGTTATCTAGAATCGGCACGGGTTTCCTGACGTATTTGTTTGGAACTGGAATGTCGAAGGGTGCCGAGTCGGTTGAATCTTGACTCGCATCTGGTGAGGTCGGCGGAGTGATCAGGAATGGTTGGAGTTTTGGTCTAGGAAAGGTGAACGAAGAGCAGGTGCCTGCCGTCTGGTAACCTTCTACGCGTCGGTCGGAAGGGTTTGAATTTTCAGATGGAGAAGAGGTTTGTCGAGCGGCTGTAGCTCTGAGATTGGGTACCGAAATAGATTTTAAGGAACCAGCGCCAGAGGATCGAAGACGAGGGTGCTGATGGTTGAATGGAAACGCGGGTTGAAGAGGTGAAGTAATATGTGCTTTATTAGAAACTTTCACTGTCAACGGTTTTTCAAACACAGGCGCGATCGGAGGAGGTGCTGATCGTGTTGGGATAAAGCTTGGGTCTGGCTTGACAGAAGCCATGGGATCAGAGATGAACACGTATGGCGAAAACCGGTGGTCGGGAAGAGGCAAAGTGAGCGGGACGAAGGAATCGGGGGAATATTCTCTTGAAGAGGAGGACATGATAGGATGAGCTTCTGGAGTATATGGATATGATTCTCGTCTAGGAGTGATCCAGGTCTGATATCCATGAGGTGTACCGATTCTTCCTGTCAGGTCGAATTCTTCCTCGCGTGGAAGGATAATAGGAGACGAGATTGAACTGATTCCGTTAGATATCACGCTCTCCGGACCGTCATCCCCTCCCGATCCTGAGCCAAATGATTGGATGTCCCTGAATGACGAGAGTATGCCTTCTTTTATTCTCCCTCGAGTAGTCGTAAATGAGCCACTTCGATTGGAGTTCAAATCCGAGCTCCGCCTACTGACAGGAGACTCTCCGATCCCCCCAGAGACGAGGCCTGCCGAGCGGGATCGTAGATGAGAAGTAGTTGGAATTGCACTATACTTTTGGTTATAAGACGTTGGCGGATGGGCCATAGAAGCGAGAGGTTGAGGGTCCTTTGTGGTTTGACCTGACGGAGCGAGCAGAGGAAAACGTTCAGGTGGAGGTTCGAAAAAAGGTCCGGTATATCTATAGTGAATTTATGCGATGAGTTTTCTTGATCGACCCTCTGAAGTTTCTGATTTCGCTCCATTAAACAAAGCACTCACGGTACAACATGTCCGTGAGGATATGAATTTTCCGTTCCCTTTGTCAACTTTTTCGGAAGCCTGCTCCCAGCCAACATAGAAGGCGACTCGCCTCTTTTGGAATTGACCAAATTTACCATACGCCCGAGCCGCCCCTGTTCTTGAAGAAAAAGACGATATTCGCTCTAATCGACGAGTTGGACAGCCCTAAGTGGAAAGGAAAAGAAAGGAGAGAGAAAGAGAGAGAGAGAGAGAGGAACGAAAGAAAGGGAAAGAACAACTAGCTAAGACAGGAGCTATTGAGGTTGAGTCTAGAAAGCCGAGGATTAAATTGGGTAGATTAACGGACACCAATGACGTACGAGGGAGCGAAGAAGCTTAGGCGTATATCGAACACCTGGGCGGATGGAACAAAACTCTGGACAAGAAAGATCTTTTAGGAGATATAGGAATACACGAGGTCGAATCCTCTTGGCTGCTTTTTTGAAAGATAGACCAGACTTGAATGTCCGAAGACGTAGGTGTAAGAGATTTGCAACTGTTTAATGTAGTTAGATTGATTTTCTTCGCGCTTCAATATCACCACCACCACCAAAAATATCCCGCATCAGATGAACGCCGGCTGAACGTTAGAATCATCGGTATTTTTCTTTCTGTGTTTATCATTCACTTTTTTTGCTCTTAATGTTGAGCTGCTTCAGCTCTGGGCGATTAAAAAAAATCAGATAGGCAACGTATCAATATGTAAGAATGAGTGTACGTTTGAAAATGAATGTGCATATATGTGTGTCAGATGAATGACTGATCTGTCGAGATGTTTATGCAAAAGTTCCTAATGAAGATCTTGACAATGTAGAAGCATAAACCCTATACCCATGAATATTGTTTATTTGAGCCAAGAAATCAATCTGGAACCACTCATGTACCGCTAATTTTGTATGCATCAAGCACTGATGGCCTCCTTGGTGCAAAAGTCGTCTGGAAACGTACAATGTAAAAGAGTACAACACATCCTTATCAATCGGGAGTAGATAGAAATATTGGTGGTAGGATGCGAAGAGTGAGAAGAAAGATAAGGGAAGAAGGATGAAGACTCGCCCGCTCCCTCAACTAGAATGGACAATGATGCATATCAGATGGAAGCGAGACCGACAAGCATCGAGATCACCTTCTCCCGCCTTTTCTCTTCCGGTCTGCTCCCTGAGCTACACACGTAGGACAGAACCAAGATTCTGGAAGAGGCGATGTCAGATTGACACAGCGCATATGAAACTAAAAGTTAGAAGAAATCGACAATGTCAGCATCCTTGCGTTCTTCAAATGGATATAGAAATGATTGTGAGAAAGAAAGAAAAAAAAGAAGAAGAAAAAAAAAACAGAACAGACCCATTCAATGGCACATTTCTCGTTGTCGCATCCGACCATCTGTCGTAACAGATCACAGGCGATCAGCATGTGCATACTAACCAAAAAATAAAGTCTGGAAACCCAGAAGGTGAACATGCAAGGGAAAAGCTACGAACCTCTCCATGACTCTTTTGCTTGCAGTAACAGTAGAGTGTGTCGTCATCTCCTCCATCCTCCTCCTCTTCCTCGCCTACTGCATCTTCCTCACCTCCCAAATCTTCTACGACCACCTGCGGTCGAATCGCGTTCGCACTCAGATATTCATCCTCGTCCGACTGAGCCTGGGTCGATTTGCGTTTCCGCTTCGAAGACTTATTAGTCCCAGACTGGCCATTAGTCAATAGGCCAGACGATTGGGCTTGTGATGATTGTTGATGAAGTTTCTGTTGAAGTTGTTGTTGTTGGAGCTGATGCTGCATCTGTTGCTGGAGCTGCTGTTGAACCTGAGGAGGATAACCAGCAGCCGAACTCGAATGTCTAGAAACAGAAGAAGAGGAAGATTGCCCATTAAACTGAACCGGATACCCTTGCAACTGTCCAGATGATTGTTGCTGCTGTGCAGAGTGATTTGGATGGATAGGATATCCAGATGATGAAGATCCATTGGGAAGAGCCATGTGGTGCGCATCGTAAGGAGCATATGAGGAGGCCAGTTGGTGAGCGGTTGGCTGAGGAGGCATGTACGACGATGTAGACAGAGGGGAGTGACGTGAGTTAGGTTGCATTGAGTAGGACATTTGTGGAGGAGGCATCTGAATCTGAAGGGGTTGTTTTGAAGGTGTTTGAGAAGTTCGACGGCCTGTATGTCATTCGGCGTGCGCGTATACCAACAGTGAAGCGTGATACGTAAGTCACTGCCGAAGAGAGAGGCTTAAAACAGATTAGAGACGAGACATACGCTTATGGTCTAGGCTGCTTGAAGATACCACCCCAGTACCGATATTGGCCAGGCCCTTCTTCTCTATCAAACCCGACGTGACTGCCGACTGGAAAGGAACCATTGCCGGCGTAGGCACACCCCCTAGCTCGGCTACCTTTCCAACAACCTCCAACTCCAGCTTTCTCGCGTGTTTCCCTACAAGCGTCATCAGTCTTTCAGACAATACCACCTTTTCTGCCTGCATCGCTGACAACTTTTCGAATTCGCTAGAGATTTTAGGAAGGGTCGCCGTTGTCTCTTTTGTAGTAGCCGGATTCAGAATGGTGGGTACATTTGGATTAGGGGTGGATAACGTGGAGGATGGTCTGATATGTTTGAGATGAGAAGATGTTCGAGATGTTAGCCGAGTAGTAAGTTCAACGCATCGTTCGTCCTTGATGCGAATCTCGTTAAGGAGAAAAGCGACTTCGGAAGAGAGATTGTCCAAACCTGGTGAAATCGGGCAGAAATAAGAACGATTGAGAATGATCAGTACGTGTTGCCTAAGAAACGATTTGTAATTGCTATCCTTCTAAATCTTGAATCAAGATGGGACAAGTCCAAAACGAACTGGACACAAATTCCTGAGCTACAGCGGCTGCCTCCTCTGCCATAGTTTTCGACTAGCAAGCAGGCTAACAGAGGGATGATACGTGATTATGTGGATGTGTTTGAGGTTTGATTGGATGTATTTCGATTGAGCGGTAGAACAGCGAGCGAGGCTTATTCAGATCGAACCTTAGATAACCCTTAGATAAATAATCAAATAAAAATAACCCTTGGGTTTCGAGCGCCATCTCCTTTTTTCTTCTTTCATTCTCTGACGTTCATCTTGCCACCCTCTGAACAAATAAAACATCATATAATATAACCATGACCGACGAACGAGACAGATCCCCAGCTCCTAGACGAGATAGATCTCGTGATAGAGACGAAAGGGATTATAGAGATGACCATAGGGATTCTCGAGATGACCGTATGTGTTCTTCCCTTGTCTTTTTTGCTTGATACTTTCTTCATTCTTTATTTCAAGGAGTATGAAGAACGTGGTCGAGTTTGTACGGATACGCTTGTTTGGTACTGTGTTAATTCTTTTGGAGCCAACTTGAGGGCTAACAGGACACTCGGCCAGACGATCGGATCGATATGATGACGTGAGTTGCTTTCAGCATTCTCTTCCTCTTTCTCATTGTTTTCAGAGTTATCTGTTTCAAGGGCTGTCGAGGCGAGCGAGCACGTGGATGGTTTGCGGAGAGAATCATTGGATCGAACGATGAAACGTCTACCAATAAAACAAAGACCAAAGCGAGAGGAGGAAACTTTCTCCTTCCTACTTTCGTTTTATCATACAGGAATGGATTCTGCTGTAGTTGTAGTGCATAGAATAGAGTGTAGAAAGTAGAGCAGAAAAGAAAGTAGAGAGTAGAGAGTAGAGAGTACAGGTATATGAACACAGATGCAGAGTATATGTTGTTTTGACTACTCTCATCATCATTCCCGTCATCTTTCTTGCTCTATCATACATACTCTGTCAATTTTGCCTTTACTCTTAACTCACGTTCTCTCTGTTGTCATTATTTGTCGTTTCACATTTGCCTGGATAACCTTGCTGCTCCCTTCTGTACGATTTGCTTTCGTCCATCATCCAGCATCACTCCTCTTCTCGCCGCCACCACTCTCGATCGCGCTCTCGCTCCCGCTCGCCTCGAAGGTCCTCTTATCGGCGCCGAGTAAACCTTCCTTCCTTTGTTCGCTGGTTTGTTCCGTTTGCCGACTAACGCTCGATATTTCTGTGGAAAAATCTGTCTATAAACAGAGCCAATCTCCCCCGACTCACAGCTCCCGCGCTCCCTCTAGCACTCACACTCATCATTCAGCCCCCCAGCGATCTGTTGGCGGACCCTTCAACGCTCCTTCCGATCAGGCGGCTGAGCACGCTCAAAGGTCAATCAAGGAAAATCGGGTTTATGTTGGAAACCTTAGTTACGAAGTCAGGTACAAGGACCTGGAAAAGTTCATGATGGACGGTGCGTTTTCTTCGTTCATGGCTATGGAGTGCAGGGGAGTTTGGACTTTAGACATTTCAGAGTGAAGCAAAGGTTATGAAGGTTGGAAAGAAGATGTTTCTCTTGGAGTGTGGGCCAATCAAACAAGTAGTGGTCAGACAAGATGGGAAAAGCTGGTATCTTCCCATCCTGCGAATCATATATCTGGTCAGAAAATGTTGGGTGTTGATTAAGTGAGGGGCTGGAGAGAAGAAGGTTCTACATCTAAGGCGAAGGAGAGAGTGAGGTTGAGGGACAGTTATTCAAGGTGGAATACTTGGAAAGTTTTCTCGACCCATCGACTCAAACGTTTCGACGGTCTCGACGCAAGACACTCTCCCACTTTCCTTCGCCTCGTTTTGACCCCTACGTATTCGGCTCTTCCCATTTGAATCTCTACGCTCGCGCCAACGTCCTGCATTCGAGAGTGCAGCCATCTCGAACAACCTTCATTCCCAAGGAAGAGATACGCTTCAAAAACGTTTATCCGATATGAGTTGTTTGGATTAAAGGATAAGATCAGACGATATGAGAGCGTTTTCGCGGTGCTGGGTTACGATTAGATATTTTAGGGTTTGACCGTTTTGAAGGAGTCGGAAGGGCTGATGGAATTGGTTTTCTTTGGTATATGGGTGTCGGGGGTTGCATATTTGTTTTGGATCGGTTTGCTCTCCGGGCGTTCTATGTGGCTTCATGGGGGCAAAAATGGGTTTCCTGGCCGGTGGAATTGTTTTTCCCCGTACGATATATCCGTTCGAATCCCATAGCCGGACTCGATGTGGCATTTACAGAAATCCTGGTCACGCCGACCCACATCTCGAAGGGATGCGGGTAAGTGACCCCTTGTTCAAACTAATGGATAAACCCCAGATGATTAACCCTTTTGAAAAATAATTAAATTAAAAAAACAATTAAAAAAAAAAACAATAGAATTGTTGAGTTCACCAACAGAGAAGATGCCGTTAAGGCGTTGACCGAGTTTACCGACAAGCCTCTACTTGGAAGGCCGATCTTTGTACGAGAGGTACGTCCCACGCGCTTGAATCTTCATTTGCCAAACTAAGTACACAGTCTCACAAACCATGTATCTAATCCTTTGTATATACAGGACCGAGAGCAGGAGGCTCGATTTGGAGCCCCGCCTTCACAAGGACGAATTGGACATATGGCTGGCGGTCCCTTTGGTGGCCACGGTATGGGTGGGCCCAGCAACCAACTTTACATTGGAAACGTGTGTTCGTCTTTACAGTCAGCAGGTGCCTTTTTCCACTTTACTTACGCCCTTTTCTATTTGGGGCTTGTGGGACAAATAGTTGCCTTACCAGGCAACCTGGCAAGACCTCAAGGATCTCTTCCGACCTGCAGGAGCGATCATCCGAGCTGACGTTCAGATGTTCCCCGACGGAAGGCCAAAGGGAGGAGGAACTGTGGTGTTCGAAAACGCCGAGGATGCTGCCAATGCTATGGGTGTGTATCTCCTGTGTTCATTGTCCGAGGTTTTCTTTTGTAAATGGTTGTTAAGATTGGTATGCTGATTACTTTGCTTCTTTGTGTTATTTGGGCCTATCAGCCCAGTTTAATGGGTTCGACTGGTATGGTCGTCGATTGGAAGTTCGGGAAGATCGGTTTGCTCACGGTGGTGGAGGATTCCGAGGAGGATTTGGCGGAGGATTCCGAGGTGGGTTCATGCCCCGAGGTGGCTTCGGAGGTGGTTTCCGAGGTGGTCGTGGTGGTTTCGGCATGGGCGGCATGGGTTACATGGGTCACATGGGTCATATGGGCCACATGGGCCATATGGGTGGAATGGGTGGCGGATTCCCTGCTGGTGGTAGACAGTTTCCACAGGATCCGTACGCGGATTACAAACCGAGCGGACCAGCGGCAGGTTGGGGTCCTGGCAGTGGAGGAGGATTTGCTGGTGCATCGATTCCCGAGAGCAAGCAGATCCTGGTCAACAATGTGAGCTATTTTCACTTCTTTGGCGTTCTATTGTATCACTCTGTTTTCTGAACCTGACCAGCGGGATACTTGATGATTTTGTGCTATTCCAAATAGCTTCCATGGTCGACCTCGAACGAGGATCTAGTTGAGCTGTTCGAAACCACTGGCGAGGTTGTCGCTGCTGAAATTCTCCTCGACTACAACACCGGTCGATCCAGAGGACAAGGTATCTGTGAGTTTGTTGCGATCGATCAGGCCACCACGGCTATCGCAAAGTTCACCGGGTACGTCTATGGAGGACGACCTTTGGAGGTCAAATACAACCCTGGTCGAGCCCATACATTCACCGAAACGGCTGCTAGAGCTGGAGCGACCGCCTGAAAATGAAGCTTAGCCTCTAGAGACATATTTGAACGTAATAAAAAACCCCGTCCTGAGAATATCATCTTGTCTCTGCATTGCTTTCTCTTTGTATCGCTTTCCTCTTTTACTCTTTATCCCGGCCTGTTAGTCATTGGATCAATGAGTTTTTCTGTGATATTTGCAGCTGATACAAATGAGTCTGAGTGAAAGTGAAAAGGCTAGGAACTACGTCATCGGAAAGCGCAGCAGTAGGCAGAAGACGCGTGGCCTCTCATCCGTTTTTCCTTTCACGGCTATCTTAACTTCTTTTTCTCCTTTTCCATTGTCCGCTTCTTTTCTAACAACCATTCATCCCTTTGCCGTCTTACTCTCTTTACCTCACTCAGTCTACACATCAAACTCACACTTACTATGCCTATCACCGTCCACTCTAACCTTTCTCTCTACGCTATTCCCACTGTTTGGGCTCTGGCTTTCGCTCCTCACGCTGTCAAGCTTATCATGTGCGTGTTATACATCGCTCGTATATTCATCTTTGGCAGATCTTGCTGAGCAGTCTTAGCTATTTAGCCAATTAACTGAATAAGATGGTTTAAATTTTACACTAACTAGGGCTTCCAAGAGTGGGTTTAAGTATGACAACACGAAGCCAAGGGCGGAATTAAAGGAAGAGCCCACGTCCGATGTCCAGACGAAGGAGGTTGGTCCCCTTCATCATCGTTCTCTCTTCTCGCGAACTCTTGTTTTCTCTCTTTCGAGACTTTTTTGATTGGTGCCGTTCTGATGTATATACTTGATACACATTACTGTATCTTGAATCAACAGCAACTTGATCGATTGGCCGGTGCTCATTCCAACGGACTCGAGAGCTTCCCTCTTTTTGCCACTGCCATCGTTTGTGCCCTGATTCTCTCTCTTCTCTTAATCAATCTTTTGCTGGTCACTCATCATTATATTGCTCTTCCACTGCTCTTCTTCAACACAGATCATCGGAAACTTTGCTCGACTTCCGGCCAAGTATCTGAACATCTTTGCTGGCTTGATTGTTCTCTCCCGAGCGTCGTTCATCGCAGCCTACTATTACGGTACCACTATACGAATTTCCAACGTTCGGTTAGTCTAATCATGTTCTTGTTCTTTTCTCTGTTTCATGTTTCTGTGATTCTTTATGATAGATCTGAAAATTCAAGAAGTCTATTCGAACACTAACTTGATTCTATGGTTGGTTGTGTGCGTCGATCGTTACACGAACAGATCTGGCACCTACTTCTTTGGAGTGCTTTCCTCCCTGGCAGTACTCGTTCAGTCAGCTAACAAGGTCTTCAAACTCTCGGCTTACTAGATTTTCCCCTTTGGGTTGATCGAAAGATTGCCTGCCTTCCCTCTTTCCCCTTTTATCAGCTGCTGTGCCCTCCATAGGAATTACATGTAGCAGTTCATCTCTTCGTTATCCAATGTACCATTTACTATTCGGACGTTCAAAGATTGACCAAAATGAACTGACATCTACCTTGTGAAATATTAGAAAGAGAAAATAATGAGGTAGAGCGGACCGACTGAGGCAATAAGAAGACGACAGATTAACAAACAAAGGATTAATCACATGGTTAGGGTTGTCTTATGTCCAACCCGGCCTCCCTCCTTATTTTTGAAAGCTTATCGTGCTTGTTCGCTCAAACTCTTTCTTTGAGTCTATGATTCTAATAAAGTGGAACAAAGTTTGATTCGACGGAACAACGGAATTCAACAATCGCTCAACAGATATCATTGTATTAAAGAACAGTCGATAGAATATATAAGCGTACACGCGCACCGATGAAAAAAGGCCAGAAAGCACCAACGTTATCTGATTCGAGCCCTATTATGCGCAACAACAGAAAGAGGAGAAAGAGAGAAAAAGAGAGAAAGAGAGAGGAACGAGCAGTGAAGACGAGATCTATTGAAGTTGTTCAGGAACTCGTCTTTTAGGGAAAGCAGCTTCAAAAGCAGCCATTATCCCGATTAACGTTGGCTCGTTCCACTATCATGGATCAAAAAGGAAGAGTAGATCGTCAGTCAGCAAACAGATACTCACAAATAGGAAAGAGAGGTGACGGAGAGAGCAAAAGAAGAAAGAGGGCAGAAGACGCTACCTTTCTAACAATGATGGCCATTCCAAAAGGTTGACCGGTCGAATTCAGATATCCCAGAGGTACTGTTGCGATCGGATATCCAACGATAGCAGCAGGCGATGAAGCGTATCCTTCCGTCGGCAATACCAAAGCGTCCAAATTATACTCATCCAACACAGCATCGATACCTCGAGTTCCTCCGATCCCTTTATCGGCAGCAAGCGCAGCAATGTAAGCCGGGTCAGATTTACCGGTAGTCTGAACGGAGGCTATAAGAGTCTGTTGACAGCACTCTCCAGGAGCAAATTCGATATCAGCATTTGCATCATTAAAGCTACGACAAGATATGTCAAGGCAGGGGTTAGAATATATAAGGATAAAGAAGCATGGACAGACGAGAAAAAAACATATAGAATAGAGAGTAATACCTACTTGATCACATCCTCCAACGTCTTGGGCCCGGTTCCATTAAGACCCGTCAGATAACTTGCCAGATCAACTTTGAAATCGGTTTGGAGCACAATAGTCTCATTTACGCTTGAGATAAATTCATTAGCGGAGGGTAGGTCGGCTGGATCCTGAACATATGCTCCCAGGTCGGCCATTTTGAGAATCGCAGCGTCAAGAGCCTCATTTATCTCAGGGGGATTACCAGAGAAAGTCTCATTGAAGAAAACTTCACGAGGAACACCGATTCGATAGGACGAGAAGTTATTATAAGGCGCAAAAGTGTACTGTGTGTAATTAGTGAGCGTATAGTTGGTTGCAGCATAAGTAGCATTGTCTCTCTCATCGAAGCCAGCGATGGTCTCGAGCAACAGCGCAGCGTCGTACGTGAATTTAGCGATCGGACCGGTAGTATCCTGGGTCGAGCTGATAGGTACCACACCGGCTCGGGAAACTAGTCCGACAGATGGCTTTATTCCAAACAAGGCTGCTCGATTAGAAGGGCAAATAATGGAGCCCTTTCATGATAGAGGATTCGAGCGACGAATGGCAATGGTTGTTTGTTAGTCCGTTCATGAGATAAACGTGTTACTGTCGACTACTTACATCGGTCTCGGAGCCTAGAGAAGAGGCGGCCCACCCAGCAGAACTTAAATAAGAAAAATAGACGGTCACATTCGGTTATTCTAAGTCACCTAGGATTAAGAAAAGAAGATTCTTAGCAACGAGGGCTCACACTCCGACAGCGGAACCAGAGCTCGATCCACAAGGGTCTCCTCCAGCTATCAAATTAGAGACGGATGGCATCAGCGAAAAAGAGAGAAAAAAGGAAACACATGAGTAGAGAAGAGCAAAAAAGCCAACCTGAGAAACCTCCAACAACATAAGCTGATTGTGTTTGTCCCCCTCGAGCACTCCAACCGTTGGTGATGTTTCCCTTGAAGTTGGCAAATCTACGGAGACCAAATGTTTAAATAAGTTGATGTCCTAAAATAGCTCTGCCTATCTGAAGTTTTAAAACAATTGTAAAAGGTATCTAATTACTCGGACAAGTTCGATTTACCAAGAACTATACAGCAAGAATAAGATGAAGACGCGTGAGACCGTCGTGAAAAGGGTTACTAATACAAAATCTCATGGCTCACTGATAGCACCGGCTGCTCTGAGCTTCATCGAGACATGTGAATCCCTCGGAACTGGGCTTCCGACTGAAATCACAAAAAGTGAAGCGCAAGCGTCATGACGGTAAGCATGGATGATCGGAAGAAGAGTTTCGAAGGCTTGCCAGAGCAGGAATAGGACAGCATACTCACGAAGAGCATACGATCCGGCCGTCGTATTCATTCCGAGCTCAACATCAGTGGCGATATTATCCTTGAGAATGATAGGAATCCCATGAAGAGGACCACGGATAGTTTTGTTGGAACGCTCATCGTCCAAACCCTGAGCAATCGAAATGATGGAATCCATAGGAGCGGTCTCAATAAGAGCTCGGAGAAGGAGGCCTTGGTGGTTGTTCTTAATATCATAAAGCCTGTCAGCCCAGATTCAAAGAGAAAGGTATATTTGGACAAACTGAGAACAGACCTGCTCAATTGAAGATATATACGCTTTGACTAGGTCAACTGAGGTAACAGATCCGTTGGCAAGGGCCTGGTTGAGGCCGTGAATGCCCACCTCGAGAAGGTCTATAGAAAGAGCATCGAGTGATAGAGACCGATCTACATTTTTCGATCTGGGTTCGAGTACAACCGGCGCAATTAAGGCCGCATTTGCTATAGCCAACGGTAAAAGATAGAGAATTGTACCAAAAAACATGTCTTTTTTACGAAGGAGAAGAGGGCATATGTAAAAGGAAAAGAGTCAAAAAGAGACGAAGAGAGTTAAGATTATGTATGTTCAAGGAATGGCTAACGTATGCTCTCGGTTACATTAAATGATACATGTTATGTTTCAATCTTCGATTTGGAAGATGGGACAGCCTAAACTTCTATCATTCAAATCGAATAGATAGGACATCGCCGACCGGTTTGTATCCTAAATCTCAGGATGTACCATACAGTTTGAAACCACACATCGGTCGTTTGTCCATATTGAGAAGGTGTTCTCGAAGTGAACTCATCTTACGTCATAAACAGTCTATCAGCCACGTGAAAAGCAGTGCAGGTGTTTATCAAGTCTACTAAACGCCACATTGACTACCTTCCCTCGAACGAGGTACTTCTTGATCTCATCGTTTCATTCAATCTCGACTTCTCGACCTTTAAAGATCTCAACTCATTCTGCCTGAGGTCTCATTGCTCTGGACCTCTCGATAGTTCAGTTCTCTCCATTTTTGTTTAACCAATCTTCCTGGTATAAAAAAATAAACGCTTAGAGTGAATAAGTTCGCGTCTCTTAGGTAGATCTGCTCATCATGTCCAGAGCGCCCGCCCCCTCCTCGATTTCGCTTCCTCCAGCCTTCAACCTTGCAGACTCTGCTGTTGATGATAGCCCTACTCCCGATGCGATCTCTCCCGCTCTTAAAAACAAAATTTCTCAATCCAGAATATCTTTTTCTCAAAATACAAATGGAAAGAGGTCCCATCGAGTAGGTATCTTTCACCTCTCAATTGCTGTTATCTATGTGCATTTGTTTGTAAACGATCTCATCTTTCAACATTTTTTTCTCTATCAACCAGCAATCTAATGCGTCCTCAATGCAGCGGTACTCCAGACGTGTTTCTACTGGCTCTCGAGTTTTTCGAGAACTTGGCGCAGATGGTATACTCGATCCTAATAACGAGGAGGGCGAATTCAAGCCGATCGTGCCTAGCCTGTTTAGCAAAGGGCTCATCAGAAAGGAACCAGACGTGACTCCTCTCCCAATGTGCGCTGCGTTTATTTCTTTGTTTCTTTCTTTCTATATCACATACATCTTGATTTAAGCTGATGGTTGTTTGAATCAGACTTCCCATGGTTGTTTTAGGGATTGCTCTTCTCGCTGAGCTTCTCTCTGCAAATGTTTCGGCTCCTTTCTTGGTACCTATGGTCCGATCGTTTGGTTTAGATTCGACGGATGTGGGAGTATGGTGTGGAAACCTAGTAGCCTCATTCTTTGTAACCCAAGTATGTAATCGCTCGAGACATGTTCATGTGTTGCGCTCCTGATACGTCAGCTCATCAGTCTGACCTTCAACGTATCAGTTCTTCACTTCAATCTTGTGGGCCACCATAGCCGAGCAGTACGGTCGAAGAATTGTTCTCTTTGTAACTCTTCTAGGAAGCGCCATAAGTAAGGAAAGTCTAGTCGTCCGCTGTATGTCTTCATCGCTAATCTCATTGATCTTGTGACCATCTCATTGTTTAGCTGTCATCCTTTTTGGAACGTCCACGACTCTTCCCGAGGCAATCGCAATTCGAGCCTGCCAGGGCATCTTCAACGGAGCAGTGGGGGTTGCTAGAGGAGCCATTCGAGACGTGACTGATCCAACCAATGAGGTACGTCACTAGTTGCTTCGGCTTGAAAGTCCAATCCGTGATCGGTATCTAAGCACCTACTAGCCTTACTAATTTGGCTGGACCTAAATGATAACTGATAGGCTAAAGCATATGCGATTCTTGGATTCGTTTGGGCACTTGGAGGAGGTCAGCACTTGTTCTTTTGAACCTTGATCTTGTCAATCACTCAAATGTTTTTTTGTCCTTTCGTCTACATAGTGATTGGACCGGTCTTGGGTGGACTCGCTGAATCACCATCAAAGAACTACCCCGAGTCATTCATTGGAAAGATTGGTCAGTGTTCTTTCATCTACCGAGAGTGTGTAGTTGAATTAACGAACCCTTCTTGATCCAACAGAAATCTTCAAACATTTACCTTACTTGTTTCCTTGTGTGCTCGCGTCCATCTTTCTTTTCATCGGCGCTTTTCTCTCTCTTTTACTTAATAAGAATGGAGGCGTTCGAGAGGGCGGGATTGCTCTGCCTCTCGAAAAAGGGACCAACGAGTTGGATACTTCAAATCAAGGTATATCAGTTGGCATGTACCAAGACATCAATGTTTTCCCTGTGTCTGTGATTAATCATTAATAGTGTGTTCCTATCTCAATCACACAGCATCAGAGAATCTCCTTCCTCTAGCATCGTCCACGCATAGCGAAGCTGAGATGAACCCTGTATCGCCTAATTCGGCCTTATCAAAGGGGAAGAAGCGGGCAGTTTCGGGCTCCAGCGCGTATGGATACGGGAGAAGAGGTAGTGACGCTACAGCTCGAACATTCCGAATGACAGAAGGCGAGGAAATGGAACAGGGCGATGAAGAGGAGCTTATGACGCGAGAGAAACGGAGAACAGGAAACTTTGCTGAGAGGTTGCTTTTGGGTTCGTCTCTTGAGCTACTTGCGTTTTGGGCAGTTTTCACCAGAGAATCGAAATATGTACTGTTGCTAATCTCACCTCGGTTTGCAAACCCAGCCAACGAAGGAATGGGAGGAAACACCATCAACGATCTTTGGGTTTCCCAAGCCCTTGCTCAGGAAGAGTCTGTCTTCGAAGAAGACGATGATGACCTTTATGATGGCAATGTCACAAGCGATATCGATGAGGCTGATGAAGATGATCAAATCACTCCCCCTCCTTCAGGAACACATACGCCCAGCACCGAATTTCTTGATCCAAATACAACTCTCGACGCTAGCTCGCATACCCGGTCATCTCATACCGCATCCTCTGCTGTCCGATCTTCCGGCACTGGCTATCATCGGGAGTTTTCGCCCCTCAGCTCACCTCATCATGGAACGACCTCACAACGAAAGTCTTCGCGAAATCCTTTTGGTGGAGATTCACCTATGACACCTTCGGTCGCTCACTTTCCTGGCAACCACCGTTTCTCCGTTTCGGGGACTCACACCACAGGGAGAAGATTTTCGACAGTGTCTACCCGGCCAGCTTGTATGTCCTGCGGTTTTCGTCTTTCAGTTTCCTGTTCTTATACTGAGTGCGTCTTCCTGGGAGGGTCCAATGTTTACTGATTGATTACTCATCAATTTACGCTGAATACCGCGACAGCCATCTTCGCTCATACTGGACTCTATTCTCCTAGCCTGATTATCTCACCTAACGTCACAAGTGGGGTCGAGCAAGACCCATTTGCGGCGGTTGTCTCCCTTCCAGGAGGCAACGACTTGCAACCTATCAGGGAGGACGCTCCTCTAGCAACGCCCGTTGCACCCAAGAACGGAAAGAAGGAGAGCTTGATCTGGAAGTTGCCTCTGTTCTTGATTTTTCAGGTTTGTCTTTGACTTTTATCGCTCTCTTTCAGAAGCCATCCATCATTTGGACCTGACCGACTTGATTTTTTTGCCTGGTATGAACTGGGATGATGTTTCTTTCATAGTACTTCGCGCTCGCCACTCATGATAGTGAGTTAGCCTCTGTAATCGTGTGTTGTTGTATAGATCGTCCACATTTCCTCATACGCGCACTCTTGTTCTACCGTCTTTAAGCCATCAACGGACAGCTTTTCCTCAGTTTCCTCAACACGTTCGAATATCTTCTTCTTTTAGATTATGTCACATCTTCAGAGCTGACATCGTTTTCTGCTCTACTTTACTCTAGCGATTATGCTGAGGGAGGTCTTGGACTGGATCCTGCCCATTTTTCTGTCCTCATCGCGATCATGTGCCTTTTCCAACTCTTCTATCAGTTTTATCTATACCCGCGGCTTGGTCCCCCCACCGGTCCTTGCTCTCACATTCAAATGTGAACCATCTTTTCTGTGTAACTCTCGTCAGCATGTCGGTTGCTCATTGCTCATCGCTCATTAC
>MVAI01000234.1:0-27315 GCA_014825565.1 Phaffia tasmanica | reverse complement strand
TCATCAATGAGCGCAAGAGGCCCATGCTTAAGCTCTCCAGCCAGAATCTGAGCAGTCGTACAAAGCAAGTTTCATGACGTCAGCACAATCTCACTTGGCGATAACGGACGATAGATTATAACAAGCAGACATACACCCTCGCAATGGCAGTAAGCAACCTCCTTGATCTTTAAGGCCCCCTCTAAACAGGTCGCGAATCTGGTGTCATTTTGAAAGTTAGATGGATGAGGTTAGCAAAGGTAAAACTCTCTTCGGCCTGAAGCGGGACAAGAAAACAAGTCAGGGATCAATACACACTGGTATCCTCGACCCATGATCAATAAGCTCTTCTCCTTGGCCAAGGTGTCCCTGGCGAGCTGCTGAAGCTCTTTGTCTTGCTTGAGGACCCTCGAGATCTGAGCAGGAAGGTCGTGAAGACCGTCAATGATGGACTGTCGTCGCTCGAGCTTGGACAGTCGATCGTCCGAAAACTGGACGGCCATCATGACCAAAGCAATGTATTGGGAGGTGTAGGCCTTGGTAGAGGCAACACCGATCTCGGGACCGGCGTTGATGTGGACACCACAATGGGATTCTCTTGAGATCGTTGATCCAACAGTGTTGACGACACCGAGGCAAAGAGCACCTCGCTCAAGACAGTATCGCATGGCCAAGATGGTGTCGGCTGTCTCTCCGGACTGAGAGACAAAGACGCAAACGTCGTCTCTGAAGATGGGACACTTTCGGTCCAAGAAATCAGAAGCAAGCTCGATGCTAACGGGAACCTCGGTCAACTCCTCAAAGATCGTTCGAGTGGCAACACACGAGTGGTAACTGGTTCCACAAGCGATGAAACACATTCGCCTGCACCTTCGAATCACATTCAGGTAACTCTTGAGTCCTCCCAAGTTAACTGTCCTTGTATCAAAGTTGATTCGACCTCGCATAGTGTTGACAACAGACTCGGGCTGCTCGTAGATCTCCTTTTGCATGAAGTGATCGAATTGACCCTTCATGATCTCGGCAAGCTCAATCTCGAGTGTTTCGATGGCTCGAACGGAAGAAAGACCGTCATCTCTTCGAAGTCGATGGATGTGAAGCTCTTGAGGAGTGGGAAAGCCAATTGAAAGATCAGTCGCTAGGATTCGAAATGTACAAACATGAAGAGTCATCGAACATACCTCCGTCAGCGATATGAGCAATGTCATCGTCCTCGAGGTACAACACTTTCTTAGTGTGCTCAACAACAGCCGAAGCGTCGGAGGCAACAAAGTACTCGATGGGTTGAGGCATACCATCCTCAGACAAGAACGCCCTGGACTGAGTTCGTCGCATCTTCGAGTTGGGTCCAGTAGGAGGTGGAGCAAGGAAGGAAGCGTCGGTAGCAGGGGCTGAGAAGATGAATGAAAACCGATTTGACAGTCAATGCCTCACTCGAACGTAATGTAATGGCTCACACTTGTGGAAAAAATGAAAGAAAAAGAAAACAAAAAAAACTCACTGAGCTCCAAAGCCTTCTCCGAATCGGCAGCCATCTCCACATCGACAAAGTCTACCTT
Source organism: Phaffia tasmanica (assembly GCA_014825565.1). Lineage (NCBI taxonomy): Eukaryota > Fungi > Basidiomycota > Tremellomycetes > Cystofilobasidiales > Mrakiaceae > Phaffia > Phaffia tasmanica. The sequence goes on along the minus strand of MVAI01000234.1, from coordinate 25,777 downwards.
AAGCTTCTTGTCGGTCTTAACACCGATCAAAAGAGGAGATCCTCGTCGAGCAATGACGATTTCGGAGGGGAAATGGCTTGACTTGAAGGCAAAAGCGAAAGATCCCTCCTGCGGTTTTCACAAAAACCATTTGCGCATGGTCCCGGTTAGTAACCGTGCACACGACCAGAATGAGACGCCTATATCAATCCAACGGGATACATACAAGCTCTTTAATGACGGCCTTGATCAGGGTGGTGAAGGTCAATCGCTTGGTGGGTTGAGAGTCGTAAATATACTTGCAGAGGACAGCGACGGCCTCGGTATCGGTTTCGGTCTCGAAGTGGTATCCTCGCTTTTCAAGAACCATTTTGAGCTCCTTGTCTGATGAGTGGAAAACGCCAATCAAGGTTTGAGGTTACATTACAGATATCATCAAGGAACCATCGCAATATACTTACAGTTAGTGATGATACCGTCTGTGGGGAACGAAGAGAAAGAATATCAGTCTTTTGTTCTTTTTCAGTGAGCAAAGAGGCTGTCGAGAATGACTGGAGACATACTGTGAACAACGATGAATTCTTGGGAGGCATCACTCCTGTGGGGATGGCAGTTCGTGAACGAGGGAGATCCGTGGGTAGCCCATCGGGTGTGGGATATCGAGGTTTGAGAAATGAAAGTCTTTGTGAAATCCGCAGTGGATTGATCAATTAGTTTTCGGAGCGAAGCGACTTTTCCAACCTCCTTGTAAAGGCTGTTTAAAGTTTGCAAAGACGGGTCATTGAAGATGGGTTTGCTGTGCCTTGAATCGATTTGAAGGGGATTAAATGAAGTGAAAAGACAAATCTTACAGGAAATTCTCGTCGTCTCCATCGATTCCGATACCTGTTGTGAAAGGAAGGTAAGTATTATCAGTGATTTGTTGATACATTCTTTTTGAAGAATGAATATTGGATGAGGTGGAGATGAAAAAGGCCAGACATACCAGCACTATCGTATCCTCGGTACTCGAGTCGTGAGAGACCCTTGGTGAGGATATCAGCGATTTGTTTTCTGTCCTATTTGATGTAAGAACAGTCCGAATGGAAGAATGTTGTTAGATAAATCATTAATGAATTACGCATCTTTACCGAGCGAGGTAACATACCTTTTCCACAAGGTACGAGCAGTAGGCAAAGATCCCACTGTATTAAGAGCATATAATCCAATTCAGTTTGTTTTTGAGTTTTTGAAAACTTTTTTTTTCCTTCTTTGAACCCAAATCTTGGGCGATCAAGCATGATCCGAGGAAAATCGAGATGAATGGGAGAAGAAGAAAAAAAACAATAGAGACTTACCACATGATTAAGAAAAAGAAATAGAGATAAAAAAGATGAAGAAAAAGGTGATAGAATGGAAGATGCTTTGTTTGACAGGGGGTATTTAAAGACAGAAAAGTGTTGGAAGGCGATGAAAGCAAACAAAGTGCTTGTTTCAGAGATAGAGAAATCCAAGGGTTTGAATGAGCTGAGAGTTGTTTTCGAAGAGAATCAAAGGCGGATGCGAAGGACGAGATAATGGTGAGAAAAGAAAGAAGAACATGTCAGAACCTGATCTAGGAGTTAATAGCTTGGAGATCGGTCGAGGTCGAGGAAAGTAGCCGGACGAGCAAACAGGTACGTTCCTGAAGAGATCTGTTTTGATTTCTACCGGTGATTGAGCCACCCAGATTGTTGTGCTCGCCTATGCTTTCTTTCTTTTGATTGACTCGCTGTAGTACGACGGAAATAATGAAGGAAGAAAGAAAGAAAAGAAAGACTTACATCAGGAACAACGAGAGAGAGAGGGAATGTGTGTGTGAGGAAGAGAAAGAGAAAGAGGGATAGAGAAACGGAGAAGAAGAATAGAAGGTTGAGAAGGATAAGAATCAAGAGGGGAGGAGAAATCGAGAGGGCGGAAGGGCGAAAGGGCGAAAGGGCATGTGTTTGTTCGTTGACCTGACTTGCACAGGAATGTTACGTAACCTAAGCTGACACAAGCTTTGAATTCTTGTGTCTTTTTTGTATCTGTGAAAGAAGGGCGGGAAGAGGTGACGTACTGTTAACTGTGCCTGTGGGCGTGTTGGCTATATGCGTGTCATGTCTGGTCTTGTTGAATGTTGACTGTCGTTCATGCTCCTTCACCTTGTGGTCGTATGTTCTGTCTAATCCTCTTTTCACTCTTAACTGTCTTGCTAGGTTGTATGTGCGCTTGCTTTCGACTGTCTACCTTGTAGAGGATGTAAGGGGTTTCATTTGATACGTTGGATCTCCTCCATTACAACCGGTTCTTCCAATGTGATAGATGTTTCATCTGTCGTTTTATTTATTTATTTTATCTTATGTTATTCTATTTTTTCTCCCTTTAATTATTCTGAAACCTTCGCTAGAGACGAGACACGTTGAATGATACTGGTTACGTAATTTACTGACAGCCACGTGGTTAATTGATTACTCAGTATTGCTGTGCTCTTACATTCATCACCCTGACGACACAGGCTCAAGCTGAATATCTCCATCTCGACGGATTCCGTTTTACAGGTCGATCCTCAAGTCCATCAACATCTCGCTCCCATCAATCAGTCTTGTGAAACCAAAGATTTACAAGTGGAATCAGTCATCTCAAGATGGACCCTGAGAGTCCTCCTTCTAATCTCCATTTGATTCCTCTTTTACCAGATCTTGAACCATGGCTGTCTTCTCCCGAACAGATCTCTCGGCCAAACCCATCAGCTCACAACTTGCTCAACCAGGCATCATCTGCAGCAGCCTTTCTTTCAAATGCACGCGCAGGTAATTCGATCTTCAATTTGTTGCCAGGGGGGAAGACTACTCCTCCTATATCTTCCTCGCCGACCAACGGGCCGAGTCAAACAGAGCCTACTGGATCGATGGCCGGGGACAGAGTCAAGAAGGTCAAGTGCAAATGGGTCGAAGGATACAGTAAGTTGAGGTATTCAAAATCGGCACATCCAGCTAGTAGATTGACTGATTTTTTGATATATTTTTCATATGGTCTCGTCTCTGTGTTTCGGGTTTTTTTTTCTATCCTTCCTTTACCAAGACAACAACTTGTATATCGGGACGTCCGACGGACAGGTCCTTTGGTACACTTACTCAACAACAGGCACTTCCATCGTAAGCAAACGCCCATATGTCTTGTGTTCGCAACTCAATCGTCTAACAGTATATCGTATGCATCTTTTAGGATCCTTATACTCTTACCCATAAGCATTCTGTCTTTCCTCGCCGACCGATCGATAGAATCTATCTTTTGCCATCTATTTCAAAGGCGCTCATTCTATCTGGTATGTTTCGTTTTGTTGTCTCGAAGTTCAATCTGATATAGTAATCAATCCTCTATCTGTCTTGCCTTTTTTTTTTCTTCTCAAACCACAGAGTCAACACTACACTTTGTGACGCTTCCGAGCTTGGAACCGATCCTTCCAGCTCTTATCCAACCTATCAGAGGAGTTGTCAACGTATCTGTAGATGAAGGTCATGAGTACTACTCGGCCGATGGGTCGGACGAGGTAGGGCTTTGTGTGGTAAAGCGCAAAGTAATCTCTGTGTTGAGGTTGGGAACCAGATTATTCCACATCAAGGTAAGTCTTCATATGTTGACTTGTCTGAATACGCTGGCAGGCAAATAGGTAATGCTGAATCACCATTTTCTTCACAATTTAACAGGAAATACCCATACCAGAGCCTGCCGTTCTCACCCGATACTATTCTCCAACACTCTGTCAAGCTGATTCAACAAATTATTCACTTGTTTCCATCAACGAGAGTACATCTCTTCCCATCCTACCACTTTGTCAGGCATCTGCAGAGGGCCTGCCGTTCAAGCCAAAGCCCAATATCGCAATTGTACAAGAAGATGAGTTCCTCATGACGAGTCTCATCAATTCAAACAACCTTGGCGCCACGATCGGATTATTTGTTAATGGCAACGGAGATCCAGTGAGAGGAGCAATTGAGTGGGACGGAAGTCCGAGAAGCCTAGGTAAGCTTTTATTCCCTTCGTCTTGTAATCTTAATGGACATATCGTATCTCTTCAAGGGGTAGAGTCCCCCCAGTAAAACACACATGACTCATGATGGTGTATGCTTGTTTGTTCCTCAACGACGTGAACCTGCAGTGGTCGATCCACCTTATGTCATCTCTCTGCTTCGTAACCGTACGATCCAGGTCCATTCGTTGATCTCTCTTGAGCTCATGCAAACGATCTCTCTACCGCCCAACATGGACGCTCGCGTTCTCACAAAGTCTTCCCAAGGCTTCAATGTACCCTCGACCGAGCGAGACACACTTCTTCGAAAAATGCCTATCCCTCTTTTCCAATCAGAACATCCAAACAAATCGACAACAGCCCCCTCTGATGAATTTTCACCTGGTGCTGACGCTGACGACGACGAAACAGGCAAAGACACCAAAGAAATAGAATCCAGTTTGTCTACGACAGCCATCAGTTACCTTGATCCTCCTTCCGGGTCAGGTCTGACCCCTCCGCCCTCCCCTCCTGCTCAAGCAACTGGCCGATCATCTTTTCAACACTCCATCCGTTCATCCACCTCCTCGTACTTCAATCCTGGGCTCTCCAGCGCACCCCAGCTATCTCATGTCTTTGTGTTATCTCCTACTTCGATATACGCTCTCACGCCGACACCGCCACTTCTGACAGCTCTTGATACGTTAATTCCCTCCGCAATCGTTGGATCTGATGGCGTGAAGAGATCTGCTGGAGGATTGACAGAAGCGCTAACACCACTGTTGATGGACGCTTCTTTCAAAGAAGGTGGTCAGCAAGACAAGGAAGCAGTGCAATTTGTGCATCACAAGGTTTTCCTCAAAGGGCTTCGGGAAGCTAGATTTGGAAGAGTCGGAGGTAATGATGCAAAGATCGAAGAGGACCAGGCTGGAAATGTAAGAGTAGACAGCGATCAGTCAGCATCAGAATCCGGACCGAACACGAAAGTTTCCAAAGATGGAGAAGGCGAAGGAGAACAAGCAGAGATGTGGCTATTTGGAGGAGGAGACGTCCGGCTGATCATCAGGCTATTTGCAGATCTCAGAGTGGTTCTGAAGAGAGAAAACACAGGCGATGTGTGGATAGAGGATGGCTTAGTCAAAGAGTGGGAAGACCTCTGGGATATTGACGAAATTAGTACGTTTCTTTTCTATGTTCTAATTTGATTCTGGCCTCATCTGCTTTTGTCCAGCAGTTAACAGCGAGTTGGCGTATCGTTTGTTTGTTTTTCGTCAATCTGGTGAACGCTTCAGTTCAAACTCACCTAAGGAGGATATACGATCCCCATATTCAACCGGATGTAGCAACCTCGCCATCGACTCTTGAACTGCACAAAGTTCTACTTAATCAGGCTCGACATATGCTTCGGATGATTCTAGAGAAAGAACGGGAAGGGAGATCTCGTCGGCATACAGGGCGTAAGCAAGTTGGAGCCAGGAATGAGGAGCGCCACAGCGAGGACGACGCGTTGGACAGGGTTCGTATCAGTCGGATCGTCACAATCTGTTGTTGTAGGAGCCTTAGTTGATGTTTGTGTTATTGCTTCTTACCCCTTTTCCTTTTTCTCTCACAGATAGTGGATACTTCATTATTGATTTTACTCTCACAAATAGGCTCTACATCTTCCATCCTTGATATCCTCGATCAGCCTCATTCAGCCTCGATGGATCTTGTTCGTTCGAGTCTGGAAACGCATTCTCGCTGGTTCGCGCTCGGCAGATGTAGTCCGACATGTGTAGAGAGTTCTTTAGAATTGTTCGCAGCGTAAGTCTCTTCATATTTTTCCTAACAGACCAGTTCGTATATGTTCATAGCGCTGATGGAAAATTCGGGATTCCTGGGAATAACCGCCAGACTGGTGGAAGGCACAAAGGTCGACGAAGACTGTCCTCGGGACCCAATGAACGAAATTCTTTCAATACTGGCTCAGAGCGAAAATATTTCGCTTGTCCGGAAGTGGGGCCTGTGGGTCGTTGCCAGAGATCCCGAACGAGGCCTTTCGGTACGTCTTGTCCTTCCGCTGATCTAGCCTTTTTCTTTTTCTTTGTCGGTTTCTGTCAAGAACACTTGTTGATTGCAACGTTGTCTCGTCTTGCTTTATAGTTATTCATCCATTCAGGCTTAGATTTCGATCATTCAGATTTGGTTGATGAACTTCGGCGGTTGCAGACAGGGGCTGGAGACAAGTACCTGCAACACGTGGTAATCAATAGAAATAGCTTGGTTTGTTGAATCATCTAATCGCTTCTTCTTCTCGGCTTTGGTGATAATATTTCTTTTTCCTCACTTTTGACTTTCTTCTCTCTATCATTCTCGATCCGTCTGGTCTATCGCCATAACAGGACAACACTTTGCATACGTCATTGGCGTCCCGCTATCTGGAGCGGATTCGCCAAGAGCTTGGGAATAAGCAAACGAAGAAACTTTTCGACGATGCGCGTGAGTGTTCGCCCACACTATCAATCCCCGCAGATCACAACTTCCTGACCAATACGAGATTCTATGCTTTCTTGTACTTAGTAATTGAGTATCACGAATTATCAGATTCAAAATTACCCCTCATCCAGTATCTGGCTTCATCTCTCCCAGAGTCACCTGTCAAGCAGCTGCAATTCAAGACAATACTATTTTTGCAGAACTCAGAGCTGTATGATCCCGAGACGATCAAGGATATTCTAGAAAAGCTTGAAGGGTGTTGGTTGGAAAAAGCCATTGTGTACGGAAAGGTAAGATTCAGCATACATAAATTCTTTCTTCTGTCAGCTTGCTCATATCTCTTTTCCTTCCTCGTTTCTTGTATTTACTTTATGTTTGGAAATATCGGATAGCTTCGAATGCATGACGCAGCACTCGACATCTTGGCGCGCGTTCTGAAAGACTCGTTGACAGCCGAGATATACTGTGTCCAAGGGGAAAAGGTCATTCCACGTTCCGTTGGGCTAGACCTTGCTCGACGGTTCCGGTTGGATGATTGGATGGAACTGAGCAGACATAGTGTCGGTCCGACTGGACTAGTGGAAGAGGATAGGAAGAGAGAACTTTTGATGGCTTTGGTCAAGATCTATATGAGTGAGGGCAACGAGTACGTTCGATCTTATTTCATTTTCTCTTCGTTCTCCTCCCTCAATGCTTCAAGCCTAGAATTTCATTCAGATCTATCTTTGTTGGTCACACAACCAGTTCGGAATCTACAGCTTTAAAGACAGCTCATCTTTTGAATGATCAAGCCATGAACCTCGATGTGGTAGACGTAAGTCCTCGTTGTGTGCTGTTCTCCTCTTTCATAGGCTATCCCAACATCAAGCGTTTATCATAAAGAAACACCCCATTAACATTTGCAGTCTCTTCTTTCTGTCTGAATTCAAACTCGACAGGTTTTGGAGATTGTACCTGAGCCTTGGGACCTCCAACCTATCACTTCTTTCTTAACACGATCGATCCGTCGAACGCTACATGACCAGGCTGAAGGTCAAAGTACGTCCTTGCTCTCTCATCACTTCATCCACGCTCGTCTTCTAGATGGACGACTGATTTCACAAACGCTTCCAATTGCTGTTTTGTAATCAAACGAAAACAAACAAACAAACGAAAAACAAAAAAAAGTCTTGAGGGCACTGGCAACGTCTCTTAACTTTCAGACGATGGACAAAGCGCTCGAAGCGTTTTCCTCCTACCCACCCATCGTTGAGAGCTCTGTCGACTCTCCATCTTCTGGAGCTGGGAGAGACGCAGAAGAGAAGGGCGAGAAGACAGGGTCAGACAATGAGGAAAGCGCGATGATTGCTGAAAAAATCATCGGTCATGTTTTGGATGACCAAGATGCCATCGTTCGAGAGAAAGAGGGACGGGTCGAGGTCGACCGTACAAAGAGATACGTCAATATGGACGTGAGAGGAGAGGACGAAAGGTTGGCCTAGAAGGTTTGGTGGGAAGTTTAATGTCTTGTAATATACCCGCATACGATATGCTTATTTATCAGGGCTTCCTTCCTTATCGGAAGAGGAAGAGGAAGGACAAAGACAAGTGAAAGGTTGATTGATACATTGGGAATTACATTATCATTTACAGCCTTATTCGTTGCCCTCTGGCGTAGAACTATATTGATTTCCACAACCCGATTAGAAAGAAAATTATTGACTCTCCGAGATTTGATCTTTAATGCGTTTTTCCATCGGATCGAGTAAGAGTTGTCGAACCCAGCCGTTCGGAGGAAAGTCTTTTTTCCATTGGTTGTGGAGATGAAGGACAAAGACACCTTTGTCTTTTGACCAGTCTAGATGTTTCTGTGTTGGTTTCCCAAATGAACATGTGATGAGTTTGATAAAGAAAATAAAATGATCAAACATCAGTTTAAAGATTGACGAGGGCGTTGACAACGGCCGCGACGATGACAAACAGACATGCCTGAAGCTTCTCTTTCCCACCTCGATTCCATTTAAGTCCGGCGTACCAACCAGGATCCTTATTGAACGGATCAGGCACTCTCTTATCCTCTCTACAATTCCTCGGGTCTGCAAAACACCAAGGCAAAACCTGGAACGGGACGATCTCCTGACTGAGTAACCTCCGATGGGCTTTCAGGTACAGATGGGATCCCCAGTCGGTTGATTTCGGTCGCGGTGGAGGAGATCGAGCCATGATGTGGAAGAGTGTGCAGAGAAAGGGGGATTGTCGATGGAAGTGAAGGAGGGCACCGTTGAGAGATCTATATGGTTTATCTTTATATTTGTTCCACGCGATCGACGAAAGATCAGAACATAGCAACAAAAACGACGAAAGGATGCTTGCGCGCTGACACACACACACACACACACATAGAGAGAGAGAGAAAGATAACAAACTGACTGTAACAATCCCATTGGGTGACCCATTCGTCTTCCGTCAACACATGTAGATCTCTCAGAAAGATCATGTCCATGTCTGCCCAGATACCTCCATGTGTCCACAGGACCAACAACCTGACTAGATCCCCGTCGACCCAAGCTCTCTGGTCTTTGATGGCGCCACCGAGGAGATCCACCCTATCTTCCAACATTGTGCCCTTCGCCATCTGCTTGATATCAATCTTCTTCACTTTTAGATTCTTTCCGTACATCTTCGCCAATTGTGCTACCCTCGGGTTGACATCTACCAGGTCAACATTCGACCAGAGGATGAACGTGCTCTGGTCTAATGGCTGGGTGGCCAGGAACGATTTGATCGTCCATTCTTGTCGTTCTCCAAACGGAAGGAGATCTCCTCTCCAGTAGGAATGGTACGTCACATGTTTTCTCGGTGCTAGCGCAGAAGATTGGATGAGGGAAGCGTAGTCGAAACAATCGTTCGGATGGGTCAGCGCCAAAGTCGACTGAAGATGAACGGCCGAGGGGGTATGCGAGTAGATGGAGGAATAGTTCCAGGTTGAAGGTTGGACAGCCGGCTTCAAATTCGCCTGTGCTTTCAACGCCGAGGGTGAGAAGCATGTTTCTGTCAGATCAGCCGTTGGCGGATTCTCGAGCGAAACAATCTCGGATCCAATCCATGGTTTGTTGTATACCGAGAACTCGACCTGAATCTCCCATCTGTACCGAAAGATGTACCAAACGATCGCTCCAAACAAGATTGCCAACCGAAGAATAGTAAGAACGTTGGGACCCCAACCAGCAAACAGGACAGACTTCCAGCTCGTCCGATGTCTTTTTGATTTCCGACTACGAGTCCCTCGATTAGGATTGAGCGTGGGCGAGTTCGATCCCGAGCTTGGGATCACTGCTAGCCTTTTGAAGAAAGATTTTGAATGGGCAGAACTTGAAGCAGCCGAGTTTCCGTTAAATTCTCTAAGGTCATAATCGCTGTCATGGTCGTGATCGTAAACGCGGTCGAGGTCGTAATCGGAGAAGAATGATTCGGTGGGTGAGAAAGAAGGGCCCTTGGAACCCAATCGACCAAGCATGGGTCCAAAGAAAAAGGGCCTTGCCTGGGTGTAAGATCGAGCGATCCGTTGGAGAGTTGTTTAGAAGAGATCTATGAACTGACTTGCTTCTACCACGACAAGAAGCAGAGACCAGGAGCGAACGAACAGATGGAGAAAGAAAAGGGAACTAGCAATAAAAGGGGAAAAAATGATTAAAATAAAAATAAAAATAAAAAAGAAGAAGGAGGTCGGCGGACGCGGTTCCAGTCAAAAGCAATCAAATGAAGTCTTCTTTGTCTTTGACACGAAAGGTGATCATCCAACCATCTTTGGTTGTTTTCTCAAGCGCAAGATTGAGTTTCATTTCGGGTTGTTCTTTGCGTTCTTATTGGGTGTTCAGAAAGTGGTTTGTTTCAAATATATATTCATCATGAAGATCAACAACAGGGATGAGTGTATGAAAATGGAATTTTGAAAAGAATGAATGAAAAGAAAAGACGCGAATTAATAACAGCAAAAAAGAGGAAAAGAGAGAGAAAGACATGGGAGAGCAAAAGCACGGGTGAAATCTTACAGAAACAAAAACGAGTTCACCAAAAGAGACAGTGAGAAAAGATTCTAGCGAGTTGATGAGCGGAAAGTACAGGACGAATCAAGTAGCGGAAATCCAGAAGAGAAGCGCCAGAGTGTAGTAGTTATGAAAGAACATATAAAGCAGTTCATGTGTGGTGTTCAAGAGATGAAACGTCCAAAAAAAAAAGAAAGAGGAAGTACATCTCGGTACAAGAAAAAAGTGGGGACAAGAGGTTCCATGAAAAGAAAAAACATAATTTAAATGCAAACCTCAGAGACAAACAAAACAAAACCAGAAGATAGAGATCGAGACAACAGCGAACACGACAGTACACAACCATAGATCGATCAATAACCGTATTCCTCAGCTAAAACCCCGTACAACCAAAGATGAAGTATACTCAATCAATTCCGTTACAAGGACAACACAGAAAGAATGTGCACGCAGAAAGGCTTACTGTAAATTTCGGCGATATGGCCTAGTCGCTTGCGTGCTCTTTTGGGGTTCATCAAGTTCGACGAGATCTACCGAAATCCAAGAGAAGAGAACCGTTTGTTAAACGAGAAGGAAAGAGATGAGATCGGCATTTTGACAAACAAGAGACACATACGTTTCGGACGACGCTGTTTAGAGATGACGGCCCACAAGCTTCATGTAGCAAACGAACCACGATAGCATCATCCAGTGTCAGATTAGTGAAATCCAAATTGCAGGCCGCAAAAGAGAGAGAAAAGAAGAAGGAGGAGACTTACATGCGACGACGACCGTGCCTTCTGCGCAATCGACCTCTTCCTGAATGATTTTCTCCAGCTTTGGTCTTCCCGGCCTAGCCACCTCTGCTACGGTGTTCAGATCGTCTTCGTCCCCCTCATCCAAGAACTGATCTTTGTCCTCCCCTTCCTTCTCGACACGGACAAAGTTCTGACTGTGTTCGTCCCATGTGCCACCGACAAGCCGTCTGGTACTTTCCGACCCAGAACCGGGACCGTGGAAGGAAACATCGGTAAATGTTTCTGCTCCGGGGGTTCGAGCGCCTTCCGACCGGGAGACACCGTCTGTGGTGTTGACGCTTGTGAACGATTCCCGTTTGTTTCGGTACGGTACGGGACCCGTACCAGACCGGGGATCCTGCTCGAGGTTCGCCTGTGGTTGGTACTGGGAGAAGGGAAGATAGGACTGAGCCGGCACAGTCACCACCGGGTTGGTCGTCGAGTGAAGACGATGATGGTTGGAATATCCAGGGGCCATGTCTCCAGTCGACTGCTCCATCGGTCTCAAAACCGGTAAGGCCGGCTGAGGGCCGATCCCAGATCCAGGGCCGTACCCTATCGGTTTATTAGACTTGGATTGTCTCCTAGATCGAGCCCTTCTGATCCTACCCTCCTTTTTGACACGAAGAGAGAGCTGTCTTTCCGCCGCGGTCCGTTCGTTGTCCTCTTCATCCTGACTTTCATCATAGTTTGTCAACTCCAACACTGATTCCGGCCGGTCGTCTCCGGGCATACTAGGCGAGAAATTCGAATGACCGATTCCCAATCTTCCTCCTTCGGTTGATCCTTCTGTTGATGGCCCGGAGAGGTAACCGAGATCGGTGTTTGAATCGATGCTCAGAGCGGATGCGATGGAATCTTGCGAGTTGGATCGAGTTCGGTTGTCTTTAGCAAACATCGGTCGAGGGGGGGCCAGCTCGGTATCGGCCTGAGCATGGACGTCATTGGGGAACAAAACGGATTTCTCGGAGACCGGTCCATAGTTTGTAACAAAGATATCGATCGTAAGTTCCGGTGATGGTACGAGATCAATTGATTTTCGGATCAAATTTGAAACCCAAAGGATTTCGCCTTTGAGTATCCCGAAGAAGATGCAGAAGAAAGGGGAAAAAAAAGAGATCTGATCAACATGGCGTCCTGAGAACCAAAAAAGAAAGAGGAAAAAAGACACGACCTACCGAACTCTCGGACAATCCAGACAAAACGGACACGCCGAGTGACAAATCCTTTACCCCCTTTGCCCTTTTCGCCATGTTTTTTCCTAGCGGCTATACACTCGCAAACGTACGCCAAGATGGCCACTCCGAAGCTGACACCCGAGCCACCACAGATGATCAACACGGTCGAATGTTGACCCCATTTGACTCTGGCTGACGAACCGTACGGTCCATCGACGAGCGCTCTGAAAAACACCGGTTTCGAAGTCGACAGCTTTGTAGCTGCCGATGTAAAGTAATAAGAGCTTCGTTTTTCGTACGTCGGGCGTCCATCCCCACCAGCCGAACTGGTCGATCTGTCGGAAGCCATCCGACGTTTGGTCTCTCTCCAGAGATCCATGGTGAAACCTTTTCTGGCTTTGACGAGCAGGACGATCTCTTGTTCTTCGTCCGCATCGTACACGCTCACGATCGAGAACGGATGGGATTGCCAAATCGAGATCTCTCTGATCTGAAGTAGGACGTTCTGACCGGGAAACCATTTGAACGGACGAGGCAACCGAAGCGTCAGCCGAATCATCCGGGAGGGCAACACCTGAGCGAGGGCATAACCAGCAGGAATGGGTGCCCGAATCGGCCGACTATTCGGTGGGGGATCGTTGAAAGAATGTGAGGATTCCGCCCGGGTAAGACCGGAACGATTAATGATGGACGAATCCGATTGAGATGGGTACGAGAACGAGTTATCAGAGTACGACAGGCGGGCGAGGTGGGGCGACGAAGACAAGTTGGAGGAAGGAGACTTCTGAAGAGGTTCTTGTTCGGACCGATCACCCATCCGGCTTGACGGCATGATCATTGGGTTGTAATAACTAGGATCATTCAACGAACGTGTAACCTGTTGATTGTCGTATCCAACCGAGTCGGTCGGGTCGAACGATCTCTCCCGGGACGGAGACGTCGGCGAGGTCAGTTCATAATGGGTAAGGATTCCATTCTGAGCGACGCCCAAACCGGCGGAGGTGTCAACTCCAAGTCGGGTCATCTCATAGTCTTCGTCCTTCTTACCAAAAGTGCGATCGTTCGAGCTTCGATCGGGATAGACCGAGCCGTCCCTGTCGTCCTGGTCTACTTCGGAGAGAAGGATTTGACCAGATTTCGATCGATTCGATCGTCTGACCTGGTTGTTTCCTAGACCACCCCACCAGCCGTTGACCCAGCCGTATCGGATGAACCGCCAAAGTCTCTCTGCCGCCCAGAGGCCACCAGCGGCTAGGGGCCACCAGTAAAGTTTCGGAAAGTGAAGGGCGGAAGTAATGAGCGTCAACGGCACGAGCGTCACGTGTGCAAAGTAGAAGGCCTGAAACCCGATAGGGAATATAGGCCAGGAGGGCAAAAGGGAAAGACAGAAAGAGAAAAGAGAGGGGCAACGGTAAGTACATTGGAGAAGGCGAGCACGAAAACAGGCTGAAGGTCAACGGATGAGAAGATGTTTAATTCAGACTGACCTCATAGAACCTTTTCCGGACGGGCTGTAGACTGAACACGGTTAGCAACGAGAGCAAAACGAAGCTGACGGCTCCCCAAATAAACTTGTCGTAAATCCAGACAACCTGACCGACTTTTCGGCCGGTCCCATCGTTTCTGTCATCCTTGGCGAGTTGAACGCTCCAGAGAGCGACGTGAAGGGCTGTTACCAACCAGATAAGCCTGCCTGACCATTTGTGCATGAGGGTGAGGGTATCGTAGAACATATGGGTCAGTAGCTTGAGGGAGAATATGGCGAACGGGGGAGACTTTAACGCAAAGAGTACGGAGAGAGGGAAAAGTGAGAACGCGATCGACCCTGCCCGGGCGCCCGAGGTCCAGAAAGCCTTCTCGATGGTGTAAGTCGGAGTGAGGTTGACAGTGGGGGGGGTGGCCCGTTTGACGAACGAGGTCCGGTAGTCAAACAGGTGAGCGTCTGGGAAAATGTAATCCGCACCGATGAATGAAAAGATGAGGGTGAAGGCAAAGAGAAAAAAGATAGCGACGATCTGTCCGTTGGAGGGAAAGGAGAATGGTTGTTTCCGTTTAGGTCGCTCGCCCGTAGCGACCGTGGTTTTGGAGAGAGTGTTCCGTTTGATGATGATCCGGCGGACGGAAAACTTGCGCCAAATTGCGCCTGTAGTACCTTTGTTCGCGCCGAATCTATGTCCGATTGAAAGTAAGACGAGAATGAGAGCGAAGAGAAAGTATAATGTATATGCATATCGGATCGATGGAGAACTGGGAGGGTGTAGGCGAACGGGGGGATTGTAGGAACGTTGAGCGCGAAATGAGAAGAACGGATGAGAGAGCGATGACCAATGACAGTGAACATAAAGAGGTCAGTTCGTAGGAGGGAGGGATGAAGGAGAATAGGAGAGAAAGGAAGAAGAGTATGGGGAAAGACGCAAACCCAAACGCCAGAGGAGAGAGAAGAGAGAAAAAAAAAAAAAAACACACCTGAGCTGATAGATCGAGAGATACGCTGTCACGTAATCATGATCGTCCGCTCTGGGAGGTACGGTCGGACTGGCGGGACCAGTAGCTGTTGCGGCTGCCCAGTAAGTATCTGTCGTGGTCTTTCTAGTGGTCGTTGCCGTCGTGAGCACGTTCGAGGCGATCGTGGTACCTGCGCTAGCAACGGCCGAAGCTGTCGTCCCTAGCGGAGGCTTATAACCTATGTGACGATTGCAAGATACAGAGGGGAACGATAAGTTTGCCAAGCATACGAAGATAAAGAGAAGGAAGAAGGGAAAAAAAGAAAGAAAGAAGGGATTGAGAAAGAAAAGACAGACCTCCAGTAGCGATACTGGCAGTAGTAGCCATGAGATGTCTATATCGGCCTAGCTGTGTCCTGGAAAGAAGAAGGAAAAATACGGTCTCCTAAGGATCGGACCTTGGCAACGGAGCTGGCGAATGGACCTAAGTGAATGAGAAAGACTTGTCGAGTGAGTAAGGATATCGGCTGGAAAGAAATGCTTGAACACAGATCGACGACACTTACCTGGTTGGTCCAAAGGTGTTTTTTTACAGAGTACTAGTGATATAGTGTGCTTGATGAGTGATAGAAAGCAAAAGCTACAACGAAAAACAGAGTGACTTTTGAGAAAGCTGATGAGAAGATGTGCGAACCCAAAACATCAGGTCGAGTAAGCTAAGGAAGGGGAAGGATGTGGGGGTGAATGGTTAGTCACTGGGGTGACTTGTGACTAGCAGGGCACGTGGTGAGGGTAGTCACGTGATGGATGAAGATACTGATGAGGAGGATGAGGATGAGGATGCCCAGATGAGATCCCAGATGAGGTCCCAAATGGCACCCCATTAAGCCCCTGATAGGGCTTGGTCAAGACTCGATTCGGTCCCGGAGGGAAACCATCGGTTTTGGTCTTTTTCATCTTCTCTGACTGCGGTTCTCAATTTGACGATCAGTAAGTCCCGTTGAAGGCCCTGAGCTCAGGGCACGTAGCTCGGGGCATGGGGCATGGGGCACAGGATGCATGGCTCAAGGCACAAGGTACAGTGTACAGATGAGCTGGGCAACTGAATCAGGGTGACGAAGGAAACGATAAACAAAGAAACAAGGGCGGGTCTAAAAGGGCCTATGAATCTTCTCTCAGGCGGACCGTGAGGCTCTGAGTGTGAGTGAGTGGGTGGGTGAGTGGGTGAGTGGGTGAGTCAGCCAGCCAGCCAGCCAGTCGGGCAGACAGAGAACGAGGTATGTACTGTATGCTGTGTGCACAGTGTGCTTCCCAGGGTCTCTTCTCATTCTCTGGCTGGGTCCGTTCTCTGCTTGCACTCTAGTTCTAGTTTTAATTGTAATTTTAATTGTAATTTTAATTGTAATTTTAATTTTAATTGTAATTTTAATTCTAGTTCTGATTCTAGTTCTAGTTCTAGTTCTAGTTGTAGTCCAATCTCTAGCTCTAGGTCTAGCTCCAGCTCCAGCTCTATCCCCCTTTATCTCTATCCTCCCAGCGATCAACTCCTTCTATTGGGCTCATTTCCCTATCTGTTGATCCCGGAAGCCAGGTTCCTTTTTTTACTTCAACTTATATTTTTGTTTATCTTATTTTATATATTTATTTATCTTTCGTTTCGTCTCTGCTTCTTATTATCTTCTCATCTTTTGTCTGTGACCTTGTTTCGTTCTCTCTCCCTCTCTCTTTCTCTTTCTCTTTCTCTTTCCCTCTCTCTTTCTCTTTCTCGTTCACTTCCACCAGATCCTTGGTCGGTTCATCTTCCTTCCCCCCTTCCTTCAGTCAAAAAGCTAGCTCGAAATCAGTCCCTTCGCTGCCATGGCCGTCCCTATGAAATCTCACTCGGGCGTCGATCAAGACGTCACCTTCTTCCAGTCAGTAGCCCTTGTTTTTGTTAACTAGACTATGATGCTCACACACACACATACACACACACTCTCTCTCTCTCTCTTGGCTTTTTTTCCGTTGTACTCATACGTGATTCTTGCGCCTCGGCACCTTGCCCGTATACAGACTGGGTACGTTTCAAAATCAATTTCATCCCTGTCTTGGTCGCAGCTGACGAACTTATATGACAACCTGTCACCTTCAGTCTACTGCAGTACCGCCAGGATCACAAACTTTCCCCAAAAGGAGTTGGTCAACATCTTGCAGACCTGCCGAAAGGTCAACTCTTCGTTCGACTTGCCCATCACCGGCTTGCTCATGTACAAAGACGGACAATTCGTCCAGTTCCTCGAAGGCCGCAAGGAGGACGTGATCTTTTTGGTTAGCTCGCTTTCTCCCTTATTCTGCTCGTTCTTCCTCTGTTCAGGCTGACCCGTCCGAGCAGTACAAGAAAATCTCCGGTGATCCCAGGCACTACAACGTAACCACGCTTTTCCAAAGGGACACCAAAGGCAGAGACTTTGGAAATTGGTCCATGTCCTTCCGGTTCGTATAAAATCCTCCGAGGAATTCATTCCGAGTACGACCACCTGCCTGATCGGATTTTTCTCTAAAATTTGCCCTTCCTGCTCTTTCTCTAACTCGCCATGTCCATCCAGTGACCTCGAGAGGCTAAATAGAGGATTGTAAGATCGTTCCTTTCTCTCCTATCCCCTGCGCTCATTTGTTTTGTAACAACCGACTAATTCGCTTAATGTTTCTACCTGTCACCCTGTTTCTGCCATCTACCCCTGTCACTCTTCGGTTTCCTAAAAGACCCGAGAACCCAGAAAACTTGCCCTTCTCCACCGAGGAAAAGTATGAGAACGACGCGTTCAATGACATCATGCTTCAATCGCACGCAGAGTAAGTTCTTTTCCTTTGTGTTTCTTCTATGTCCGACAGAGCACACATTCTTGAATCAACATCTCACGTTGCCTTTGCTTTTCTTTTCTTTTCTACAGTTCTCCCCAGTTTCTGGCTACCATGGATGATACTATCAGGAACCTCATCACTCTTTACCACAAACTCTTCATGAGACTCTAAATCAGGTTATGAGCATACCCCTTACCCTTTTCTCTTTAATGCTGCTCTCAATCTATCCCTTCTTTATCTACTCACATATACGCATACTTTGGGTCGCTCAAGAGGGGTCCCAAACTCCTCTCTTACAATACATTGAACCACCTTCTTTCCTGGTTACTTGATCTCTTCTTTATCTTTTTGTTTTCTTTCATTTTGTTTCTTTTCTTTTCTTCTTCTTCTTTTCTTCTTTCTCCCTGTGTCTTCTTTACTGTACACGACCATCTTGTCAGGTTTATCAGGATACATGTCTTGGCCACCGCTGCAGTCCAGAATGTCGTCTCTTCGGACGCGAGAGAAAGGTTGATTACGTAACGCGCCTAAAGATTAAGTTGTTTTCGCCTTCGTCAGTTCATCACTTTTCCTCTATTCTTCTCTCTTTCTTCCTCCCTCCCTTATATCTCATTTTCAGACCAAACCACCTCAAAGAAAAGTTTCGCCGAGAACCAAGAGAAAAGGGAAGAAATATCAGTAATATCAGCAAAATGTCGACGGCCAGAAATTTCAAAGCATTCAACAACAGACGTGGCCCTTCGATCTCCACTACCTCCGCTCTGCGCAGGAACGCTATTAGAAACGATCTTGCCGTATTACCATCAGCAGCAACAAAAGATGTCGACGAAAGCGAATCAGAAGGAAGCTCATTGTTGGTTAGAAATCTACCGGAAGACGTGACGTTGAAGGACGTGGATGTTTGTCCCGTGTCTTTTTCCCTTCCTTCTCGGTGTGCTGTAGAACATCCAAATCTGATCACTTGCTCCTTACTTTCCTTGCGTTGCATCCATCCATCCGTAACAATTGTCGAAACCCAAACATCGGAATATCAACCAATGAAAAATCATACAGGAGCTCTTCAGCATAACAATCGGACCGTTGAACTCTTGTAGATTAGTACACGACTCAAAAGGCTCGTTCGAGGGCATCGCTCTAGTAGAATTTGTTTCTCCGCTTCATGTATGTCCATTGAGATAGGGAAGGAGTTCTTTTCATCATTATTGTTTCTTATCTGTTTCTTGTCTTGATCAGTGTTCAATTGGGTACTGATTTTTGTCGGTTCTTTTTTTTTTCGTTTTCTTCTGCAAACTATCGGGTTGAGCCTGGTAGGCTAGCAAAGCGTGGGAGGTTTATAATGGAAAGAAAATCGATGGAAGTACGTTTCTCGAATTATCTTCTTTTCCTTTTTTTTTTCTCTCTCCCTTTCTTTCTTTTCCCTTTTCTTTGGCTTCTTTGTCTTGAAACTTGCGGGGGGAAAGGAAGAAGAAGAAGAAAAAGAAGAGCACGAACTCACCAAAATTGTGGAATGTGGAAAACATCTACAGAAATCCCGCTTGAACTCCTGCTCGTTTACCCAACGCCTACGTCGTCTTCGTCCCTGTCTCCCTCTGTGAGGGCCGTTGTTCCCCGACCGACGGCCACGGCCACGTCCAAGCTAAAGCCCACGCCGACAGGCCCAGCCGCTCTCTCCTCTCGGGTTCCACCGACCAAGCCCAGGAATGGGAAACCCAGACCAGGCCCGGGACCGTTGACAGCTCGGTTGGGCCCGCCTGTGATCTCGCTCGAGAGCCGATTGGGACCTTTGCCCTCTGCGGCTCCATCGCCCTCGGTTTCCCTGTCCTCGTTCGGTTCGAAACCGCTCCCGGCAGGCCCGAAAGTAGGTCCAGGGCCGGGTCCGGGTGGGAAGAAGAAGAGTGGGCCGGTCAGAAAACCGATCATCAAGAAGAAGAACGGACCGAAAAAGGGGCAGAACGGGATGGACGGTGTGCAGAAGATTTAAAGACCATTCTTCTTTGTTTGAGCTTCACGACTTTCCTTCTTCTTCCTTGATCACTAACTTTGTCTTTCTTTCTTCCTTTCTTTCTTTCTTTCTTTTTGGAAGACCCAAAGAGAGATGATGATAACAAGAAAGAAAGAAGAAGAAAAAACAAAGAAAATTAAATCTTGATAGATAAAGACCATGCTAAGTCGATAGATAGATACGAAAACGAGAACAGATAATTCTATGAATGACGAAAGATCAAGAACGGGGTTCTTTATCATCTATCACGATATGAATCGTCTCTTCCGTGTCCTCCATGTCCGCCACCTCCTCTTCTATCGCAGCCGCCACAGCCGCCTCTTCTACAGACGCGGTCACAGGCGCAGACGCCGTTTTCGAAGACCGAGAGACCAATCGTTCAGACTCGTAATCGAACGTCTTTTGCTCGACGGTCCACTTCTTTAGGATCTCGCCCCGAAGTGCTCGGGCGCGAAGGGCGGTGTAGACCTTGTAGGCGCAGAAAGCATCGTTCGAGGCATCTGGAAAGAGTTCGATCGGACGTGAGATATTGTACACGAAACAGTTTTCACAGGAGTAAAAGCAACAAAGAGACAAAAGGGGCGCAGACCGAAAAGAAGGAAGAGAAAGAATATAGACTCACATTCGACTTGACGTTCGTTAAGAATCGCCGATTCCCAGTTTGACATTGTAACCTTCTTGTGTTTGACCAACTGGCGTTTGAGAATCGTCCCTACTAAAACAGCGAGTCCTCGGACCTAGTCACGCACACAGACGAAAGAAACTCAGTTCCAACTGTTACGCGTGAGGACAAAGAATCTTGCCGAGACTGAAGAGACTCACTTTCTGACCGGGGATTGGGGGGCAGATCTCATTGAGGTCGACTAGGCCTTTTGTCTGGACGCCCAAGTCGTTATTGACCTTGTTTGCGTCAGCTGAGGTTTGAAAAAAAAAAATGAAAAGATTCATGTGTTTACCACGCGGTTGCGAAAATGAGCTTCTCGAGGCGGTCCAAAAGAAAAGAAAGGATGAAAGAGCGTACATCGAATCCCAACGCCAAGCTTGATCGTTTCTGGGTCTTCTAACAGCGTTTTTAACTTGAAAGGGAGAGGGTTCATACTCCTGAACTGAATCTACTCATGTTCTCCCCATCAGGTCAAACAAAGAAGAAAAGGGAGAGCATTTGAGAACTCCAATATATATGGTTATAAACGGCGAGAAGGAAACAGACTGACAAGGACGATCGTCTTGCTATCAGCCAACTGCATCAATGCCGTCGGATTTTCCTTACTACCTTTGACGAAATTCGGTTTCCACTCGATATCCAGTCCTATCGGTCTATGTGATCCAAGCCCATTCCCAATTATGTAAGTAAGTCAATCAAGAACTAGACCAAGTCTCTTCTAACATTTTCGGTTGAGCAGGATGACAGCGCTAGACAAACCCTTTGAGTAAACTGACAGCCTCGTTAGCAGATTTTGTGTCGCCCACGATCAACACCATCGGTGCTTCGGTTCCGTCGGATGATGTTTCTTGATATCTGAACGGAAGATACGACGCGAAGGATGCTTTGAGTTCAGACATTGTTGAACGGAGTTGTGGCGGTTCGGCTCTGTTTTATACATGGTTTTCGTGATCGTTCGGTATTCCAAGCATCGCGATTCAGAAAAGAAGAACGCCAGACATGAGATTCCGGATCTGAATGAAATCAAATGCAAAGAAAAGAAAAGAACAGGCGAACCGGGTACTCGAAGGACCAGCAAACGGTTTAGCCTCAGACCCTACGACACTCGAAAATTGTCTTGCACCCTGCGTCGGCTCCATCGGCTTTGTGCTTCTGGCCGGTCTATGTCTCTTTGTCTCATCCTGTGTTTTACCCTGAGTTTGACCCTCCGGTCGAGGTTGAACCGGATTTTCAGTCAGAGAGTGGACGTGAGCATGGGCGTGTGTTCGGGACCGGGTTGGGTGCTGATGGTAATTGCGAGGCATCGTTTGGGAAATGACGTTTATCGATCGGCGAGTGTTCATCCAAGTTTGGCGGGCGACTATCATCTGGATCAAAAAGATGGATCAGAGAGTTCCCTGTCCGGAGAATAGGGCGGGAAAGAAGAGGAGGAGAGTGAACAAGAGAGGTGACTTGATTAGGAGGATCGATGGAAAGTCAAATGGGGTTTTCGTTGGATATTTTATTTCGTTTATATTTTTGGTCGTTTCCCGGGTTTTTTTTTGTCTCGATCATTTCATTCTCACCTGTCCTGAATCCTTCAGAGAACACAGTCGCATACTTCCTCCTCTATTCTTCTCTTCTCTCTTTCTCTCTCGTGTTTCGTCTTATTGTTTTTATTCATGTACTGACCGACGCGAAACGAATGATCTTTAAATAAAATAAAAAAGAGCCTATACAGCGCGTACAAAAAACATGTGAGAGAGAAAACACAGGAGATATAAGGAAACGACCAAGATCCATAAGCCGAGACGAAAGATGCAACAGCAAGGGCGCCCGAGAGATAGCACCAGATGTTAATAGAGTTTCCACTCTTCCTTATGGTATTTTGTTTTGTGTTTCTTCTTCTTCTTCTTCTTCTTTTATAACGAAATAGCAAGACAAATACAACCTTGGGCTCGGCAAGTTTTAATATGAGCCCGAACCTAGACGGAAGATAAGAAAATGAGTAAAAAGAGAAAAGTATGCAAACAAGGGATAAAACAATAGATAGAAAGCGAAACCCAGGATGATACTACTCAGTCACATCCTCAAACCGATGTCTCTTCAGTTCATCTGGACCGTCTAAACCGTCTTCTTCCAGATGTCTCTTCTGCCCAGATCCTCCTCCGCCTTGCGCTTGAGTTCCACCATGACCGAGCGAACTCTGAGGGGTTGCTTGACCGAGGAGAGCTTCGATGGAAAACGATCCTCTTCGAGAGTCGGAGAACAAGGTCGAGTTCAAGCCGTCGCCTACGGATTCGCTCGAGATCAGATTCTGGATCATTGCCCTAATTTTGATGGTTGTGAGTATGTGTTTTAGTAATTTTTTGAACAAAAAAAAGCAAACAGTTCAGTATTTGAAAGAGAGATGGACAGGAACGGTGGGTGAAGAAGACTTCATACATGTACTGATCGTCTCTGAGTCCCATTCCAATCAACGGGTTCTTCATTTCCTCTCCCTCTGCGATCTCTCCGTTCTGTAGGGCTTGAGCACCCGTCAAGAGCGCGTCGTCCACAGAAGGATCGGACAGTGGCGGTCCGGTACCATTAGGCGGCCGAGGGACAAGTTGTAGTTGTTGAACAGACGTTAAGTGGATTAAATGTTTCTAAATCACCGCCACCCCAAAACAGCGTAAGACAAAGACGGCTTGATTGTCAGATGGCGGGCGAATATAAAAGGAAAATGAGAAACAACTGACCTCGAGTAAGCCAAGAAGACTCTCTTTGTTGAACGGTTTTGGCCTATAAACAACTATGTAAGTAAAAGGCAGACACACACAAAGAAAGAGAAACTCGAATTCGAAAGGTAGAATAAAGGACATACAGATGACCGGTCATTCCTGAACTCATGTATGATAACACATCCTCCGGATTGTTATTACTTGTCATCGAGATGATCGGCGCTACATAAAACCCATTCCGAAGATGAGAACACAGCCGGTCTGTTCATCCAAGCAAGGCAGAGAAATGGGCGAAGAGAACTTACTCATCGAATCAAATTGTCTAATGAGAGATGTAGCAGAGACACCATCAAGATTTGGCATCACAATATCCACTGTCGCGCGCCAGACAGAAAAGCAAGGAAGCAAACGATTTGAGTCAGCACACGCGAGAGAACAAAAAAGAAAGGAAACGAACTCACTCAGAACTAGATCGTATTTTTCCAGGTTCATCTTGTTCACCGCTCCGATTCCATCCGTGGCGATATCGAAACTACAACCAAACACCTCCAAGAGTTTACTCGACATTTTCCTATAGACCGCATCGTCTTCCACAATCAACACTCTCGGTGGAACAGACCAGCCTGGGACATATGTCGATCGCCTTACTCGAAGCTTGCCAGATCTCTTGGAGGAAGACGAGTGATGACGATGCTGATGATGACCATGTGTCGAATTGGGCGGTACGGACAATTGAATATTTGCGGAAGACGAAGAAGATACAAAGTTACCGTTGTTGCTGCTGCCGTTATCGTTCGAGTTGTTGATGGCGACAGCTCCGTTGGTAGTACCATTCGCGGGAGTGACTGAATTCGATCCATCACTTCCACCTACACTCGGCGGATTATCCCTTCCATCCATTCCAAACGTTCCAAAGGGGCCGTTTCTGCTTCCCTCTGCTTGGATATATGTT
This sequence comes from Phaffia tasmanica, assembly GCA_014825565.1. NCBI lineage: Eukaryota > Fungi > Basidiomycota > Tremellomycetes > Cystofilobasidiales > Mrakiaceae > Phaffia > Phaffia tasmanica. Next base: position 1,730 of record MVAI01000234.1, on the reverse strand, counting down.
TGCCCACGAGCCTCATTGTCCTCTCCTCCTCTGTTCTCTATCGCCTGACCTTCGACTGTGTTGTTCGATTCGTGCCCGTGGGTTTGACCTGAACGCGAAAGTTGACCGTCCCAATCAAACGTTTCTCCATTGACGATCTTTCCGTTCCCGCCACCACTGCTTTCATCTGACTCGATGGATTCTCTGAATCTGAGTTGTCCGACAGTCAGGACTTTCAGCCCGTTCGGCCCTACGGTTTCGCTCAGGATGGCTGAACCTCTGCGACCCATCATGTCGGGTAATAGGCTGAGGTTCAGATCTCCATTCACCTGAGGGTTGTGTTTGTAGAAAGGGGAAAATGGATTGGACGTTTCGAATTGAACGGAGGATATGCCGACAGCAGCGACAGCCGCCGTCGTTGGGTCATCTTGTTCGGATTGCTGTCGCTGCTGCTGTTGTTGCTGCTGTTGGAGAGGATTTCCGGGTCGAGTGGCGGTCATTTGTTGAGAGTGGTTCTGACTCTGAGCTTGATCTTGACCTTGACTGGACGATTTATCCCAGTTCTCTTCCCATTCTCTTTCACCACCGCCACCACCACCACCCCCTGTATTTTCTCCACCACCGGCAGCTCCTCCAACTCTACCAGGTTGTTGTTCTCTTTCTTTTCCTTTTCTAGACGACTTCAACCGATGATAAGCCGGATGTTGTTGTTGTTGTTGTTGTTGTTGGTTCTGGTTTTGATTCTGTGCGCTTTGAGCGGTAAACGAACTTGATTCGTTCGAAGCTGATTGCTGCTGTGTGGGTTGTACAGTTTCGTAAGCTGGCTGAACGTTCCCTCTTTGGAACACGTACTCTCCTTGTGGACCAGCCAGATTCGGATTTGAGTTCGTGTTCGTGTTTGTATTTGTGTTTGCGTTTCCATTGGTATTTGTTTCTGTACTCGGGCTCGTGTTCGAGTTCGAGGTGGTATTTTGATTCGAATTGTAGTTGGAATTGAGGAGTGCTTGGTAGCTTGAACCAAGGGTGAAATGAGGCGTCTCTTGGTTTGATCGTTGATCTAGAAGAGGTTAACAAATCGTCCTTTTCCGTGAGTATGGTTTTCCGGTATTTATAAAAGGAAGGAAGAATGAAATCTTGAGAGAAAAGAGAGTAGAGGGAAAGAGGGGCCTGACCGTTGTTCTCCAACTTGACCAAATAACCGACCATGTCACTAACGAGCGCCTCCGTTCCACCCGTTGCTCTCTGTAGTCTAGTAAGGTCGTTTAACACCTCTTGGTATCGTTCCTGCAACGTTTGAACGTGTCTAAAGATCGTCGTGTGACTCTGTTGAAGGGCTGCGACTTGAGCTTGAAGCGCACAGAACGCCTGTGGATCGATTGAACTCTGAGATTGATTCTGGCCTTGACTTTGATCACGACTTTGTTGCTGCTGGTGAGGGTGGCTGCTGATAGGTCCGATGACTGTGGAAGGCGATGAATCCGAGGCCGATTGGACGTTCAAGATCGAGGGAAGAGGAGAAATTGGTCGACTTCCTGCTAAATCTGATGACGCGGCTGGGTATGGGTTGGAAGGTGCCCGAGATGAACTGACAGGAGTGCCTAAGGAGTTTGCCGTAGTCGATTGAGCTTGACCGGTCTTGTTTTTTGGTGCCGGAACTTTACGCTGTTTTCGTGAATATTGGTTGTATGATTTCAAACCGATTATGGGGAAAGTAGAAAAAAAAAAAGAAAAAAAAAAAAAAAAAAAAAAAA